>JAPYYW010000139.1:0-83207 GCA_030522545.1 Cremastinae sp. A BG-2022a | reverse complement strand
AAATCGGTATATTTGAAGCTCTCAGGTATGATAATTACTTACTCATCTCCGTTTTTGTTCCTCCCTCGATCATCGACCGATCTTGCTTGAAAAAAAATTCATGAACGAAATAAAGAGTGTCTCTGGACCAATAAAATGATATAGACGTTAAAATAACGTTCAAGCTCTCTTCGAGATATGAAAGCGTTTCTTGAGCCTCGGATTGTCTCATTTTCTCGAATCGGTATACTTCGAGCTCTCAGGTATGATAATTACCGAAGGAAAATTGTATTTTTGCGTCGGTATTATGTCAAACGTCATGTATGTGGGTTCTGCTCTCGGGGCGTCTAATTATATTCCTCCGATTTACAAGATGTCCAGACTAAATTGAATCCGACCCAGAAAACAAACACGATGAGGAATCTTCCCTTTCGTCCGTCTCTCTCTCTCTTTCTTTCAACATATAATTCGAGGTGCACGGTCTCGGGGCTTGACGTGGTCGTTCGTCATCGTGTCGTGCGCGTCTCGCGTTCCTCCCTCCCTCCCTCTCTCTCGCGTCTGCTCGCCCAGCCAGATGGAAACTCGGAGCTCCTTTATTTTTCTCGTTCCTCGACGAACATCTCTCTGGCAACGGCAGCCAAGTAGGTTTCGTCGGTGTCGTCGACGAGAGCGTCTTGTCAGCGATTCCATATCGAGAAACACTCGCCTAACGCTCATTTTTGTCAATATATATCGATTCGATCGGTGTCGCGTTTGCGTCAACTATTCGAATCCCTCGAAGGCTTATTATACCCACACTGTGCGAAATTTTCAAAATTTATTCAGAATTCGATTGAGAGAAAGGATCGTAAATTGAAAAACGCTTTTTATCGACTTCAACGACTCAACGAGGCATTAATGATAGAAATTTTGAATCAAATTTGATTTAGATTGGAATCAATGAGGCATTAATGATAGAAACTTTGATTTAAATTCTTTTACCGTGTTTTTTTTTCTCTCCTTTTTTCGGCTCCGGACAATTTTTTCTTCCGAGGAATACACGCACTTCTTCCCGGGGGGTCCGACCTAGACAAACATCCCAAATCGAAAGCTAATATAATATATCGCTTCGTGGAATCTTCTCGCATGCCGCGAGGGCGCCACGTTAAAAAGTTCTCGTTAAACGGAGGAAAAGGCTCTTCGGCGTCGTTTGGACAAGCCGCGGTGAGCCTCGCTTTTCGGGATGATGTCCTTCGTTAAATATACACGCTCCCGACGAGGAGAAACCAAGCGCGACGCGAATTCGTCTCTCGTTCGATTCATTGAGTATTCCATTCGCGGAATTGCATGCGACACGTTCGCTCGAGGCCGTTATATCGGGGATATTCTTTTGCAATGGAATTCATGGATTCGATTTCGAGAGGGAACAAAATCTACGAAGGAACAAGAGAAAAATATATAAAATCCCGTTGAGCTCCAAGTTTCGATTTATCGGAAAATTTTCGCGGGTTTTATCGAAAATTATACGAATTTTTATCGGAAATTTTACGAATTTGATATTAAAAAAAAATAAAACATTTCACGAGCTTTATCGAAATTTTCACGAGTTTCGTCGGCACCGAGGTCGGCCACGACTCTCACTGGCGAGTTGAGGAATTCTCGCAGGAATTCACGAATTTACCGAGGGGCTCGGAAAGGATTATCGTCTGACAAAGCGAGGGCGCTCTTTTTCTCTCGTAATCCTTTCGGGCTAATATGTAGAACCGAGGAGGGAAAACGGTTAGTTCGCGGCGCGTGTATTTTTGTCGGAAGATACACGCATGCGAGGAGATTGCGAGCCGGCTTCTTTGATGAGCATGCGTGGGCACACAAATCGAATTGCCTCACGTTTCATCACGTTTCAAATAGTTCCTCTGGTCTCCGTCGTAAAATTCGAGACGGAATCAAAAAAGGTATACTATATTCGACACTTTCTCGATTCACCAATCTCAAGCCAAATTCAATCCATTTTCAAGAACGATTTTCGTGTTATATTCATGCAAGTTTTCTATTGGGCGAATAGATAAGCTTTAAAATTAAAAAAATTCAATCATTTTTCTGCTAATTTTATAAAAAAAGTTTAATTTTAAAAAAATGAGAGGAATTTTCTATAAAATAAAAAGTTTACGAAGACATCAAAGTATCGCGTTTGTTATTCGACAGATAATTTTTCTTATATTATCAAGATACTAACATTAATAAGCACAATTTAAATAATAGCAAAATGATAAAGTCAACAAACTATCAAAAATTGTAAATATTGTTCGCCAAAATGATTTTCCGGAATTTATATACCAAATCTTTTTTTGGAGGGTTCTCTCATTCTCCGCGTCGTCGTCGCAATAATCCACTGATCCATCCCATTTTATATTCTACAAAAATATTCTCTGATATGGATTAGCTTATATACACCGAACAAAAAGAATAGTGTATATTTATTCAGAAAAACAGTATTTCGAAATTCCAATGAATGCCGATAACCGTTAAAAAAATTTTATTCCGAGATCTTGAAACGGCAGAAGTCAGCTTTGTTGTTATTTCAGCAATTTTGATATGCCTCTTACCTGCATACGTAAATTTCTCATGATTGGCACAACGATCCAATTACCCGATAAAAATGTCGTCCCCTTTCGAGCGTCGCGCAGGGTCGATTCGTTAATACCTGCCGGGCTTTAACGGGCTCCTGTCATATAACAAGAAAAGTGTGTATGTGTGCGAAGAAAAGAATAAAAGAGAGAGGGAGAATGGGAATCTCTGAGACTCCCACACACGTGAATTTTTACGCACACGTATATATATATATATACGAGCAAGAATCACGAGAGATTCTCTCTCGGGCATGGTACGCGCGTACTACATCGTTCGTCGACATGCCACAGGCATGTTTTCTCAGCTGGCGCCCTAACTCTCGCGAGCACCGTCAGTTTGCACCGATCGTTACATACTTACGCGATCGTCTCGCTCTTGTGCCCGGAGAGAGGGTTCGCGCGCGCGCACTTCTCTCTCTCTCTCTCTCTCTCTCTCTCTTTATTTCTCCTCTTTCTCCTTCTTCTCCTTTCTCCGGAGGATCCTTTCAGGACACGGTCGGCTACCCACAAAGGGGACAAGAGCGAAGGCGAGTAGAGCCTCTTTTTTCATGCCCTCAACCTTATTATGCTCTTTACACAATATCCTTCCACCCCCATCCTCGATCCCTGTCGTCATCCTCGGGATATTCGACGTGAAAATACAAGTTACTTCATTTTCTGTTGCCAGGGATATAATACGTTCTCGTAAAAACGTATTATCTCGTATACGAGATCGCGACGCGAAGGGCTCTGATGCGGGTCTATCCACGATTTATCCTCGCACACGCGTAAAATTCACGTCTATGTACTCGAGCATCCGGGGAATAACAGAGAAGAGAATCCGGAGCGCGCCGGCCCGAGAAAAGTTTCGAGATTTTAGTTTTTAATTTGTTGTTATAGCTGCCCGAATAATCGAGGCCCGTGTGCATTCGTGCGTTCAAAAAGATCCTCAAACATTCATTATGTTTTCGTAACACGTTTGCGGCCCCGCACGGACTGCCGCATTTTTCTCTCCCCCTCGTATTTTCCGATACGGTTAGCGTTCGGGATTTATTCTCTTGCTCGAGGCACACACGGAACGTCTATTTCAGCCTATGATCCGTAAACAAGTCTCGGAGAGTCGATGAGACGAAAAAAAATATACATACCTCTGCAGCGCCAGAACTTTTTTTACTTTCATTTGACAATTATCAAAGAGGATGTGAATTGCGAAAAAAAAGCGATCGAGAAGTATAAACTGCTCGAATTTACAGTTACCGGTTCGTCGCGTTGTTTTTTTTTTCATGTTCAAAAAACACACGAAGCTGCTTCATCGATACGTACGTTTTTATTTTCCTCGCTGTGGGCAACGCGGAGAGGGAAGTGGCGCATACTCGTAGTCGATTGTGTCTGAAACCTCGTCAAAGTATTATAATGCTTCATTTGCGATTGTTTGCGGAAGGTCGATCTTTACTGTTCGATGAGTCGTGAGGGATTCAATCGATCCGCTCACGAACACACACGCACGAGGAAGCGTTTTACGAGGCTTGTAATATTGACGGCCTCGAAAATTTAATGGAGCGTCGCACTCCCCCGTGTCTCGTTCCTGTTCTCCCATATATGCCCGTCTGTTTTTGTACTCGGGCGAGTGAGAGCGAGAGAGTATTTGCGCCGGGGAACGAGCGACGAGGATGCTCTGGGCCGATATCTTCTGTCTGGTTTGGCACGTTTACGCGCCCGCTCCGAGTTCATCGGCGTGAAAATCTCGTACACGGGCGCACACACCGAGCCCCGTCTTTTCCCGCGACGATCGGACTCTTCCCTGTACGCTCGACGACCGGGGATTATCGCGACCGTCTTTTTTTTCGTCGTATTTTATTCATCCCCTGACAAAATCTCGCTTATCCGACCGGAGAGATTTCGCGACGAACCCGAGTGAGACGCATTCATTTTTTAAATGGAAATTCCTTTGGTGCGTTATAAAAAGGTTCATTCGTTTATTATGAATTTAAAAGTATCGCGGTTTTAAGATAGATTCTATGGAGTGATTTTAAAAAAGATGATATGTGAGGCAACGTTCTTTTTTTATATTATTGTTTCAAATTGAAAAATTATTGTGTCGAATTTAAAAGGTTTAAGGAGTTATCAGATTTCTAATCAACGGAATTTAAATATTCTATAAAAAATGTATGTATTTTCTTGGTATGAAAATAATAAAAATTTGATGGATGATTTTGATGGTGATAAAGTTACTAATGAAAAAACGTTTCGTTAATTCAAACATTTATCGTGAGAATAATAAGAATAAGTATTCTCTCTTATCGAGAGAATTTTTCGTGTATTCGAGATCCTCCAGCCTAATTTTTCAAGGATCGAAAATAGGAATATTTCAAAATTTTCCTCTTTATTTTTCCTCTGTTCAATAATATTTCGACTTCGTCGTAAACGTCGTCAGAAAAGCGTTTCGTGCTTCGGGAGTCGGGAAGACCGGTCCCATGCACTCGAGAAAAAGAATGTTTCTCTTCGTCACGGCAGTTTTGAAGTCTTCCTCATTTACTCGCCCGTCCCGATCGACGTCCAGTCTCTTCAGCATTAAATCTATCAAGTCCTGTTACCAAAAAGAAGACCCTCGATGCTAATTGCAAAAAAAATGTAACCTTTGAAAAAAACACTCGAACAAGTATTCTAATACTTTGACTGCCTCGTCGGGATCCTCGTCCGGCTGTAACTTGATCAGGCAGCCTCTCATCATCGGGAAAATTTGCTCTTTCTTGATATTATTCGTCTTCATGAGATCGTAAATTTTGTAAGCGAAGTGCAGGCGCTCGTTGAGATCGCCTCGGAGCAAAATCGAAAAGCCTTCCGTCCATTGATCAGTATAAAGCTAAAAATTCACCAATAAAAATGAAAATTATCGTTTCGTTTTTCACATTTATTTTTGTTATCTCATGAAAAATATTTTCTTCGGTTAACCTGCAAAGTGTTTTGTTTGTCAATAGCGGAGAAGAGTCTGTCGACTAGCAGGTGTCTTTTGTTCTCGGTGTAATCCAATCCCGAATGCAAAACGTCGCGAAAGCTCGATCTGGCGACGGAGCCCCACTGCGACTGAATCTTACGAAGTATGAGCGCGAGGGCTTCGACCTCTCTCTGATTGAAGTGTGTCTCCTTGGCTAATTTTTTAAAGAGCGGCTGATTTTGTCGGAGAAAAACGATTTCCTTGAGCGAATCATTTAGCATATCAGTTGGTAACAGCACAGGCATTTTTCTATTTTTTTTGCCGAAAAAAGTCAGGAAATAACTGTCAGAAATGACAAGACGATGAATTTCTTTTTGGCTAATTTCAGAGTGAAATATACAATAATTCTGAATATATTGTTTCTAATTCAAGACTTACTTCACCGACAGACTTTTTCTTGTTTCCGATGGTAAAAAATCGTAAAGAAACGGGTGTTGTGTCGAAAGGTGTCGGCGTATTACGCGAAAGTTCGGATCGGTGGGAGAGGCGAAGTGTGTACACCAGGACAGAAGCAGAGGCGGCAGTAAAGGCTCTCCTGGACCGCAATAAAGGGTCTCCGGGTATTTCGTCGCGATAACCGATGAAATCGTGTATGTGCTCCTGGACAGGAAGAAAAAGAGAGGCGAAACGGTTATAATGTAAGTCCGGGGTAGAGCCAAGGGCGTTCCACGGGAGCCGTTTTCACCGACACAAAGACGCCAATAAACTCTCACCTAAGTATATCTAATGACATCATTTCGCCGGTTGAACGTAATAAAACGGTACAAAAGCGCGGCAGCAGAATTTCGTCGACGGCGTGTTAAGAGAGAAGAAAAAACTCGGAGCGGGTTCCGGAGAAAAGTAAGAGAGGGATGAACGGGAATAAGGACTTGTCTGGAGGCGACGCCGGGGAAAAAGGAACAGGAGAAAAGAGACGTTTTTTCAGACCTCTGTGTACCCGCACCATCGGAAGCCGCTTCGAGATGAAAAAATGGAAAAAGACGGGGAATTCGTGACGAATCTTGTCGCCCGCAGCGAGTCTCTTCGCTAGCAACGAAAATTCGCGATTTATCTCTCCCCCACGATTGATTTTCTCGTTCGCCCCGAAAAAAGTCCGAAGCTCTATTAATTTGCTCCGTTTAGCAGCCATTCACGATGTTCCATTCCGAAAACCGGTAGCCATTTCTCGGAAGCAAAAAACGTAAAATATTTCGCTCCAATTACAGACCGTTTCGTGTTTTGTCGAAAGAATATTATGTTTAGTCGTCGTAAATTTTGTAATTGCGGGTCGATCAACGGCCGGAGCGAGACCGGAGAGAGTCGTACTCTGATTTTTATTTGATGCTTTTGTTTTTTTTTTATTTCAACTTTTATTTTAGCCTCGTTTCGCTCATTCCGAACGTCCTATGTACTTATTACGGCAAAACTTTTTCTGTACGCGCGCGTACAGGGCACACATATTTCCGAGTATTAACCACCTGCTCATTAAGCATGGTAAAGATAAATTACGGCGCGCGGATCCCCGGAGTCTTTCGTCCAGAACAAACAGGCCGAGGAATAAGCCTGGTTGTGTTCGCGCGCATATAAGTGGGTTCCGGTGAAACGCGTGTGCCTGTTGTTTCGAAAGAATACGCGGATTTTATGGAAGAGCACAGACCGGATTATTGAGAAAGAGAGACGAGAAGTTTTCGAACTCGTCGCGTTTTCTTCCCATTTCGTCTGCATGGCGTTAAGAAACTCTCCGCGCTGTAAAACGTCGACCCGGAGCAAAGAGTGTGTGTGTGTGTGCGTTTCCATCTCTCGGCGTGCAATATTCTCTCGTCCCTTTCTCCGGGCGAACGCGTTTAAGGAGAAGGGAGCAAGAGCGAGAGGGCCGAAAGGTCTCTCTCGTCTCTCCTTTCCATTTGCTGCAAACTCGTGGAACCGCGACTGTATAATCTTGGGCTATCTAACGCTGACCGGGAAGGCATTTTCAAGGTGATGATTTGCGACCTCCCTGATGCTGCTGGCAACTGGCGTGTGAGCTCACCTCAATTTTCCTCTGCTCTCCCTCTTTCTCTTCTCCTCTCAAATTTTCTCTCTCATTTACTCTCCGGAGTGTATTATACACTCTCCGCGAAGAATCTTCGGAAGGTATACAAGCTCCTGACGCGTCGAGAAGAAACGGCGACTCAAAACTTTAGATTCAATTTCGCGGGGCGTCAGCGGCTGACGTCGCGTCCGCCCACCTGCGCGAGGAACGTTGATGTACGACACGACGAGAGGTTATACGCAGCGTTACCTCGCGAGAAAGACTCATCTTCGGAGCTTCTACTTCTTATCCCGCTGCCTCCCCCCCCCTCTTCATTCTTATTCCCGCATCCCCGCGTCCTGCTTCTCCCGGACTCTCATCTTTTATTTCTTACTTTCAGGGAGGTATCAGAAACAATCCGTTCCTTCTCGCTGAATTTCAACGAGAGACAGAGAGACTTTCGTTACACCCGAGATGCGAGCGGGCTCCGCCGAGGCACGATTAAAAAACAACGAAAATATTTACAAAGTGTCAGCGCGCGCGCGAGGGGGAGCAGAGAAGGTCTTTGGATTTGAATAAATTCGAAATTTTAATTTACAAGTTCGGTAGTTTGTATATGTGTTTTCGGTGAGCGAGAGAAATGTAAATTCGGTTGTATATGCGGCTCGAAATATAACGGAGAGCTTGAAACGGTTTGTGTTTCTTTTTTTTTCCGGACGGGGGGAATAATATCTCGAGATCTCGAGGGCGAGCGGATTTTCGCGCAATAGCTGCTAGCGATTGTTTGAACGGGGTGTCCGTGGCGCGTCGAGAGAATATAAAAGGTATAATTCTTGGCGCGAGTCGAAGGTGTCCACCCATCGGGAGAGTCAATGGGTTCGAGAACGACGGACTTTAGAGACAGAGTAAGGACGTTTCTCATTGGCGCTCGACGCGTCTCTTTTTACTCTTTTTCTCTCTCTCTCTCTCTCTCTCTCTCTCTCTCTTTCTTACAGACACACAATCAGTTTTGGATGTCTGGGAGCGCGTCATTTTTCGCCGTGGTGGCTCGCAGGGTGTCGGAGCCTTCATAAATTTTCTCGAGTCTCTATCTCCGGTCCCGATCGTATTTATCTAACGAATAATTATTCTCGATTATCTCGGTACGATGATGGGACGGAGAGCTGGTCTCCGAGCTGCTCCGAGAGGAGAACGAGGAGAACGGGAAAGAGGAAGGGCGGCCCCGAAGCACGCCTTTGCAAACAGAGATCAAAGCGATAAGCGCAGGGAGCGCCCTCTGTTCGACGTCCCGCAGCCATTGTTTAACGTTTAACTACAGGATCGCGAGTGCAAGAACGAGAGAGAGAGAGATGAGGGGGGGGGGGGGTTGGAAGGCGAGACAGCGAGAAAGAGAGAGAGAGAAGGGAAAAAAAAGAATGGTCAAAGTGTGTGGAGCGGGACTTGAACAATTTCGTTTTATTTATGATCCCGGGAAAGGTGTGTGCGCGCCCGCGTGGGTGTTGATGCAAGGGTTGAGGATCCATTTACGGAGAGTGAGAGTAGCCCCCGCGGGGTTAGCTTCGACCCTTGTTCATCCCACGAAAAAACAAGAGACGAGAGAGAATAAAGAGCGAAAAGACAGCCCCGACGAGAACTTTCTTCCTTCACTCTCGCTGTAATCAAATTTGAAAGTTATTGCCGTTTGCAAAAGAGAGGCGAGAGCGAGCCGCGTGTGCCGGTTTTAATATTTTAGACCCGATATATATACTCGCTGGGCCATTGCAGTATTATACGCGAAACAGCCCGCGAGACTACAATTCATGAGGATATACTTTACTTTAATTGAAGCGATGCAAATCCTCTCGCATATTTTATTCCGAGTCGTATGTTATTTTCGAGGTCGCTTTTCATCGATTTATTCGATCCGCGATGACATGGGAGTCTCCTGCACGCGGATGAACGGCCGAAAAGCCGGGGGTTGGGGGGGGGGAGACGCGCGCGGAGAAACGAAACAGCGGACCGCAAAGAGCCGTGAAATCACAGGCGGGGAGTGCTCACCGCAATTTCACCACCCGAAAAGTGATGACGCGAGACGAAGAGAGAGAAATAAGAGACCGGAGACGTTTCGGCGGTACGAGAGGAAGCGATCGAAAATTCGGACGGCGGGCGATACCGCGAGTGAGCAACAACAAACAGGTTTTTCGTAGATTAACGCGCGCGGGGCGCGAGCGTGTACCGAGCGAGATTCTCGCGTGTCCGAGAGCCGGGTGAGCGAAAACGTATACTCGAAAGGGAAGAAAAAAAAGAGAGAAAAGGGCGATCGTGTACGGATTCGTCGGCTGACCGCAGGCGAAAGAGTAATAAAAGTGCGTTTTGCTTTAACCTCTGAACTCGGTCGTTCGCGGTGTGGCTTTTCGATATATTTCATCGTTCACCGGCGAATCTTCTCCCCGTAAATCAGCGGAGCTCTCTTTTATTTATGTTAATTACATTGAAACGTGGCGACTGCCGGCCGAGAGCGCACACGTGGCCGCGGACGAAGCTCTCGCCTCGCGCATTCGACTCCCTTTTCCTTCGGAACAAAAAAAAAGAAGCTTAAAAACATTTTAACTTCCTCGGAGCAATCCGGACGAATTAATCTTTCGTCACACGCGGTAAAACTTTTTTTCTGCCTCTTCTTCCCCGGGCGCAATCACGCGATTGCACGGGGAAGAAAGAAAAAAAAAAGAGGAAGCGGGCACACTTCCTTCTCCGGTGCGAGAGAAAGTGTACGACGAGGAACCCGACGCAAAACTCCATCCAGCCTGTCGGGAGAGCCGAGGAAGAAAAAAAATGGTAAAACAAATAGGAGAATTTTTCTTCGGCTAAATCATCGCTGCTTTCATCGTTTTTCTTCGCTTCCTCGCCCTCGTGTGCTCTTTTCATTTCGCCCGAGCGAGACTGATTAATTACTACGGAATGTAAATACGGGGGTTGTTTCTTTAGGCGTTCCGTTGAAAAACGGACAGCCTTTGTACAACGTGTATATAAATACTCGGGATAAAATATCCCTCTTCCGTCGGCTTATTGCGAACGAGATTCTCGCGAGCCGCTAAATTCATCAGTCCCGCTGCGAACGAATTCTCATCCGATGGCCCTGCTCCCCGCCGACGAGTTAATCACTCCATTCACCGCTCGTTCCCGTAAAAATGATACTCGATACCAGACTTGATTAATGACATACGAAAAGCGCGCTCGTTACAAATATCTTAATTCATATTTCGCGTGTCTGGCTAAAACGTTCTCGTGTTTACAGCTGTTATGTTCTCGCCACCGCTTTTTCCCCCCTCGACCGAAAATTGATTCGTCAAATTAGGCGTAAATAACGAAGCTCGCGGTCAGCGTGTCCGCGTGAAACAATTTCCAAAATATTTTTCAACTCGTTAAGAGAGAATTTTTCTTCTTCTTTTTTTTTCGTGGAGAATACAAATTTCATTTCTTTTTTGTGGAAAGAACGGATGGAGGGAGGAATCGGAGCATTGGTCGGTAGCGGGGTTTCCTTTTTGAGATTTGGACGATTGTTGTGTAACAAACATCGAAGTGAGTCGTACGACAAATGTCGAACGAGGGCTCGAACTAAGTGAACCGTATAAATCGATGCCCGGGAAAAGGAAATCCTTCTCTTCGCGGCGCTGTCTCATCGACCAAGTTTCTTTTTTTCTTCCTCTTTTTTTTTCGGTGCGTGTAAATGTGCAGAGTGACAGAAGTTTTGGGTCCAGGGGGTTATGGTGGGACGACGCGGACCTCATGCGGCGTTATTGTGCGAACGCGAGATTTTTCACGAGCGAGAAACACACGGCGCGCGCCAACGAATCGACCAACTTTTTCTCTCTTATTTTTTTTTTCGAAAAATTGAGCGCGTGGGTGGCGCAGTCAAAGATCCCACGTAAAAAAAAGAGAGATTTTTCGCTCCGATCTTCCGAGGTTGCGATTAGTCGTGTGGAGACTTGCCAAATATTTTCCCTGCAACTGTTCCATCAGATAAATCTCCGCTCGTCGTAAATCTTCCGTTGGCGAACGCTCCGGAAAAACGTATAGAGGAAAACGTCGTAAAGTAGTCAATATCGTAAGTCATGCAAATGAAGACCATATTTTTGTGAAGAAAAAAAAACGTCTATTTCTTAAAACTTTCATCAATTTACCTTTAGACGTGAATAACTGTGGGTAAATCTTGCGAGCCATTTTTTAATGCATATATATAGTATAGAGGTATTTTTAGCCTTTTAACTTTCAACCGATCTTGGGGTTTTCCCAATCATGAGTATCCACAGGAACGGAGACTCTCAGAAAAAAGTTCGAAATTGCGCTTTGAATACACTTTCCAATAATCGGAATTCGCTGTTTCAAAAAATTACGGACGATAAGGCAGAAATTTGGAATGACTAGCACAATCGTCATTTTACTTACTGAGACTGTAGCTTATAAAATTTAAAAAATATTATTATAAATTTCAAATGACGTTTCTAATTTCTGAAAAAATTGACGATTAGGTAGCTTTATCATTCGTGCAATACACGACGTGGTTTGCGAGATTAAGGTGGGTATAAATGATAGGAATATATTATATTTTCTGTTATAATATTTATGGCTTTATTCACAATATATAAATAATTATTTTTATTCGACTATTTAGTTCATTTAAAGTAATTTTAAAGAATAATTCGACGATTTCGATCATTTTGATAGTTATCAATATAAATTTTATACGTTGTTGTGACAAAATTATAAAATGTTCAAACAATTAGAATACGATCATTGGTTACTTTGAGCAAATAGAGAGACTTTGATTATTTCGATTGCCAAAGAAAAATTGTTACATGAATTAATCTACATTAATGCGAAAAGAAAATCAATTTAGTTTTTCACTGATGGGAAGACGAAGTTTTTGGTATAATCGATATTACAGTTTTTATCCTGTCCAACTAAAACTAGGCACATCCTCCCGTTCTTGTACAGCTATATAAAGAACCGTCATTGTTGCACAGACACCACTCACAGTCTTGCCTGAACTCGCTGTTTGGTGTGCACACTCGCGCTGAAAAAAAATTTTTTTTTTAGTAAAAGAAACAAAATTTTACTGTTCATGCTAAATTAATGAATGATATACGTTCGGTTAAATAAGTCGTTCAATAATAAAACAACCAAATAAATTATTGTTATTAGATTAACTAGATTAAATACTTACGTGATTGCTCCTTATGTCTTTTTTCAATATGATGTAGCTTTTCAGTAGCGGAGTTCTGGTTCAGGTGCTTTCTGATCATTTCCAATAGATCTTTTCCACAATAGTTCTCCGTACATATTAATTTCTTTCCATCATCCGAGCACGTGCACGTATTGCAATAAATTTTTAATTTGTCACCGGGTTTGCAGTCCAAATTAAAAGTTTCCGCTGTTTATTGAAAGTAAAATTAGTCACACTAATAAATATATAACTTTTTTCTTTGTAAAATCAATTATTATTTTTAATCACAAAATATTGATATTCACAATTATGTCAAATATTCTTACTGGCTGCGAGTGTAATCAAGGCCGAGAAAAAAAGTAAAGCGATGCAACGCATTTTCTCTTTTTCGGAATATTTTTAATGAATTATAAAAAGTATAGGAGTTGTAAGGTCTATTTTCTGCTTTCTAACTCTCGATGGCTGAGATTTGACTGATCTGTTATGGAAAATCAATCGAATATTTGTAGCAATAAGAATTCGAGGCGTGGCCTTAGCCGACTATTTCGGAAAAGAGAGTAATTATTCTTATTATTGTTTTTTTTCACGCTTGGAGAATATGTTCTGGAATATTCTAGCAAATTCTCTACTTGTTGATATCGAAACGCGTGTTTACAATTTTGCTCTTCAAGGCCATATTTCTTACATTTTCGAATTCGCAATTGTAACGTACTCTCTCTATTTTTTTCGAGTTGTTCGGACACAGTCAGACATATCATAGGTCTTCGGACTATAGGAATGAGTGATGGGCGAAAAAAAAGATTAAAAATAAATCAATTATTTTGAAAATCATCCTTTTTACTTGTTCATGTTCTTATTTCAGACGCTGATTTTCAACCCTTCGCACAAATGAGATTCCAAATCTTTCGACGGATCGTCGTAAAATGAAAAACTCATCGGGGCGGGTGTCATCGAAAATGATGGTCTTTTATGGAAAAAGTTACAGCTGTCCGTACACATGTGTTTTAACTTGCCATCCACTCGCACACTGCCGTAATATCGCAGCCGCGAAGTGAGAAATCGTCTCTGCTTTTATCGTTTTCAGAATCTTCGCTCTAAGGACACGCCCTCGAACGAGCACGTTGAGGCCGAGATTCCATGTAAAAACGACTTTTCGAAGGCCTGATGCTACGGAAAATATCCCGGAGTTGACAGTCTCGGTAATCTGTCGATGAAACGTCCCAGTGCACGATTAATTAGTGCACTCGAAAAGAAAAATGGAAGGATATTTTCTCGAAAAAGATATTTCCGTCCAAGATAATTTTTTTAGAGATCTCGTGTAGAAATCTTGTTTAGGAATCTTAAAATATGCCTCTCATTCACATCTTGAGATAGTCTTCTAAAGACCATATTCGTCAATGTCGGATGTTTTTTTTATAATATCAATGTAAAATTTTTTAATTGTAATTTTTTTTTATTACAGAAACTTCTTTCAGGATTTTACTAAAATACTTTAAAATTGTGAGAAGATTTCATGACAGCGATTTTTACCAATAGAAATATTTCGATTTTTATTTAGTGAAGATTCTTTAAATGTTACACATACTAGTCAGTGATATTTGTGTAAATTTTTAAGAAATTATCTTCAAAATTGTTTCCAGTATATAAAACTCTTATTTAAAAAATGCATTAATCCACATAATAATTTTTTGTGTGTGTTAATTTATAGTGAAGAGCTTTTAATATTAGTTTGGCACTCGAGTAATGTTTGATCGTCCTGCGAATAATCCTGAAATCAGCCGGAGAATGAAATTCGAGGGAAGTCTGTCGAAAAGAGAGACGGGCAGGTGTCCGGGTCGAAATGGTAGAAAAATATTTAATACCCATTTCTCGTAGGCGGACTGAGATCGTCATTCCTAATTTTTTCGGATAGCCCTCTCGTTCTCTTCGCGTACATATCCAATCCGTATAGTGTGCGCGATCCCGGGCCGTACAATGCCA
This sequence comes from Cremastinae sp. A BG-2022a, assembly GCA_030522545.1. Classification (NCBI taxonomy): domain Eukaryota; kingdom Metazoa; phylum Arthropoda; class Insecta; order Hymenoptera; family Ichneumonidae; species Cremastinae sp. A BG-2022a. The sequence goes on along the minus strand of JAPYYW010000139.1, from coordinate 68,475 downwards.
CTCTATTTCCTTGACGCGTACACAATCATGTCAGAGGCATAATCCTGTTAGGAGACGCTCCACTGGCCCGGAGACATCCCGCTGCGAGGCCAGAGGTGGCGGCTGCACGCGTTTTGCTCCGTATATTCCATACATCTTCTCTTTCTCTCTCTCTCTCCCTCCCTCTCGCATTTCGCTCATCTCTGTTATTTCCCCGTTCAGCGAACCGCCGACCAATCGCGAGCCTGATAACAGCCGACTATACCTTTCCCAGCAATTCGACCAGTTTACTTTTTATTTACTCGTCTCTGGCTCGCTCTTTATGGATTACGAAACGTCTCGCTGATGGATGCTCTCGGTTCTAGAATTCACGAGTGAAAAGCGCGCGCGCGAGGAAAAAGATTCAATATATTTCAAAAAATGTTTAAACTCTCCGGTCGAGGGGGAAACGAGAAATTTGAATGAATCCGTAAAATCGTCGCAGAGCCAAAAATCGTCTCTTTATTGAGATTCGTCGAGATTATGCGAAGCTTTCGGCGCGCGAAATAAATCTCCAGGGATATATATTTGTCGCAGTGAGCTGGATTGTGGCGAATATTCCGAAAATTCTTCTTTCGGCATTGTCGAATTGCATTGTGCGGAGGTTAAAATGTTCGAGCGCGGGTGGAAACGAGTTCTCGAAACACCTTGTTTGTGGCAAAACACGCGGCGAGAGCCTTTCGCGCGTCTCGTAGCGGAGATCGACGCAGATCCGACGTCGGAGTAATCCTTTCGTAGTAAATTACACTTTTAAAAAGGGCCTATAGAGTCGAGATGGAGCCAAGTTTCAAAGCGAGTATATACAGTGCGACGCGAATGTTGGAGGGAGAGAGAACGAGGAGAAACTGAAAACGAAACGATGAGAAAGAGGGGAAAAAAATGAAAAGAGTGGTAGATCGCGCGACTCTCTTGCGAAACGAAACCGAGTTTGGAAAAGAGTCGAGTCGCGCACTAAATCCTCGTATACTCGCGTTATTGTGCGGGTTTGCTTGTAAACAAGATTTAGGGATTGGTGTCTTCCTGAGTACACGAAAAAAATATGGTAAGCTCATCCTCTCGTTCCGTCTTCCTCTCTCTCTCTCCGTCTCGCGGTCAGGTAATTTATTTTTCTCGCACCTTTTTTTTCACACGGCACATTTCGGCCAACCCTCCCGCTCATCTTTTTTATCCCCTTCCCTCCTCCCCCGCGCCCCCTATCCCCGGCGTTCTCTCAATCTCCGCTGGGTTCTTGTCTCGAGGAATAATTCCCGTCTATCCCGCTCCTTTTTCATTCGCTTTAGTTTTCTCATCGCGTCCCAGCCGTGTGTTTATACGAAACGTAAAACCGTGAAAAAAACGCTTGCAAAGAGGATTTGGGAGTCAGCGTTTCTCCCGCATATATAATATGGGAAAGGCGGGCCGCGCGCTCTCGCTCGGGATATTCCGTTGGAATTGCTCGAGATCGAAGCCGCCCTGATCTCGTACCCTATAATGTCCTGGAACACAATATCTTTAATCCACCTTTTTTTCTCTCTCGTAAATACATTATTTTTTTTTTATTTTCATTTTTTCCATCGAATATCGAAAACATTCAGGCCAATTCTGGAAATTCAATATTACAAGATCGCGAGAGCGCGCACGGTCGAGTGTCGGATTCCCAGATTCGTATTATTTTCTCAGATACGACGGCGATCAAGAGCCGAAGGCGATTACCGCAAATGCCAATATTTTAATCCTTCGATGCGCATATATATATATATATACGTAGATGCGTGTCGTTTTGTACGAGATAGGCGCTCGGAGCGAGAGAGAAAAGCGACGATACGGAGCTCGAGGGTTGACGTCGATGTTCACGGTGAGTTTGCGTAACCAGATATCGGACGATATACGTCGATATATGCGCGAAAATAAGCACGGCGCGCCGATCGGGATCGACGGTTTTATCGATCTTGAGTTACCAATCGTGCACGAAACTGGGCCGCGCGTGTATGATTTTCTTAAGCTGTCGCCGTCTCTCCAGACGGAGCCTTTTTATTTTTTAAATTCTTTCCCGTGTGCAATTTTTCTTCCAGTCACGCTTCACAGAGAGCTTTATTTTTTCTCGACTTTTTTGAGTGAAACTCCTCCGGGCGACGTGAGCAGTGTATTTCAAGGCTATGACAGAAAACCTTTTACTAAATGTCAATACTGAAATAATAATGCGTCAAAGATTTTTTTTTTTCAAGGCTAAAACGAAATGTGTCAAAGCCAGCGAAAGGAAATTTTATTTGCGAATAGTTTCAAACTCTATGATCGTATTTTGTTTCGATATATATTTTTTTTTAGTATTTAAATGTTATTTTGATATTTAGGTATGAATTCATGATGGAAAATCGAAGAAATTCATTTTTTTATCGCTCTTTGTTATTGGTTTTTGACTGTTTCATTGTATATTTTTGAATTTTTAATTAAAAACTCGACGTCTTTGTTATTCATAAGATATTCCTAATTGAATAATTTAAAAAAAAAGATAGTAAATTAATTTTTGCGATTTTTTTCAACTCCAAGACTGGTTAAAAACAAAAAAGTACTTAAAAAAGAAAAGAAAAGTGTGCAATTGAACGTAACTTTCGTTTCCTTTCACAATCTCATTTTTAAAACAAACTCGAGCAGAGAAGAATGCATAAAGAAATATAATGAAACGATGAAAAAATATTATTCTCCGAAGCGCGATGATCGCGAGAAAGCGAGGACGGTCACCTCCTCGGGTAATGTTCTTATCAAAATCGATAAACTGGGAAGATATCGGAACAAAAGCTCGCGTCGACGCGCGTCGATTCGAATGGAAAAAAGTGCACTCGTGCATCCGTGTACGACTGTGTATTATATTTATAGAATATTACAGTATTGTGTTACACGCGGCCGGACGAGAGCAGCGTTTCGTGTAACCGAAGACCTCGAATACGGAGAGCCGCGCGGCATTATATCTTCGTCGAAGCTGGCAGTATAATGTACACCTTTATTGCCCGCATTAAACAATATAATAACCTTCAATCCACGGGAGATGCCTCGACAATGGATTTCAATTGAGCGCTCGCACGTACGCGGCGAGAGCGTGGGCTCCGAGCATTGTCTTCGCCGATCCTTCGCTCGGACGAAGAGGCGCGGAATAAGTGCGCCGAGATAGCGATCCACGCGCGATTCCTTCGAGAATTATCGACGCAAGGTGGATCGTATGGACGCGGATTCCTGACCTATTAACTACTCGTATTTTTCACTTTTTTCCCCATCGTCGCTCGTTTACCACTCTTCAATTAAAATTTGATTTATCGTCAGCATCGATTCGCCAACCCATTATGCGCGTCAAGTGAACCGAACGAACGAGAGCCTTCCGCTCCGTTAGAACTTTAACATATACGAAACGAGAAATCCCGATTGTTCGCGATTTTTTCTCCAGACGTTATTGTTTGATATAACGTATGAAAAAATTCTTGGTATAAAAAGAGCCGCGTCTTCGCGACGGGTGTTCCTTTTGTCGTAAAAACATCGGAGCTTAATCAAGCTGGCAACGTTGAAAGGAACAGCGTTGGCCGAAGCATATTGCACACGTTCTTTTTTTTTTCTTTAATTCTCTCCTTCGTAAAGTCATCGCATTGACAATGCATTTTTTCCCATCTTTTCTTCAAAGACGAAAAAGTTTCTCGGCCACGGGGCAAAACGCGGATGAGTCGGAAAAAGAGAGAGGGAAACTCGTTCGCGTGGCTCGTCGCATTTATCTCGTCGTTTTTTTTTTCGTTTTCTACCAGACTATAATAGAAAGAACACCCACGGACTCGCGCTCCGTGAAAGACCGGGCAAAAATGACTATGAAGATCTCGCCGATAGGTCAGCGAGAGCACGCAGCAGAAAACCGAGGGAACAATGGATTCGCGCGAGAAAGGGCGAGCGAGGCGTGTGCCGGGACGCTCGCCGCGATTCTTATTCGTGGACCGCGAGAGCCCTCGTCTAGCGCCTCGGGCATCATCCACCATATATATAAATAACAATATAAACGCTGTAATAAACAAGAGCCGTGTGCTGGAATCCCCGGGAATTACTTGGAATATATTCCATAGAAATTTCGTCTGACCGGTCCATTGTACGTCGCTTTGCTCTCCTAAGCGATTCAACAATGGCCTCTATTCTTTTTATTATTATATGCACGAAAATCTCTCTTCGCCTTTTTCTTCCCGATGCTAGATTTTTGTTTCCATCTTTCAATTTTTATTTCTGCCACTCCCTGGTCCTTTCGGCGACGCAACAAGAAAGGAACTGCAAAAAAAATTGATCCGAAGCGACCGTGGGCGAAAAAGGAACAAAAGGAAGAGGCATCGCGGCGGGAAAAAATGAAGGGACTCCGGAGCGTATCACTGGAACACAAGCCTGGCCGTGGTATTAATTTAATCGTTTAATCGTTTCTTGAGAGCTCGGCAATCTTAATTCTCTCCGGATCGCGATAAGAAACGTCCCGGATGCCAGCGAATAAGGTATATCTCCCGTGTCCCGATCAAGATAAAAGTTCTCGCTGCAGACACGGGCTTCGTATTATATAGATTTTCGTCGTCGAGTGATACACAGCCCAGTGGCGATTCTTACGTGAAGAAAAAGAAGAAAAGTCGGGACGCGGTGACGTTCGGACGTCGCGAGAATTCCAATCGAGGAATATTCCTTAAACGATATAATACTTTTTTTTGCCAAATCGATCAGAAATTGATAAATTGGCGATCCCAATGAGGCAAGAAAAATGATTGAAATTCATCGTCGTCCAGCGGAAATTCTTTCCCCACCGTTGATTATAAATGAGGATAAGGGAGTAATGAAATTCCGTTGGATTTAACGCGATTTGCTCGCGTTCGACGAGTGAGAAGAGAGAAGGAGGGGGAGGAGGAGGGGGAAGGGAACGACGCCGCGGAGAAACGTTATTTCTATTGCGCATTGCATCTGCGAGAGAGAGGGAACTGGTTCCCGGCGCGATCCGGCGAAGAAGACGAGGAAAAGGCTCGCGCGTGCCACTCGCGTGTGTCACGTGTGTCCCCTCCATATATGAAGACCGGCACCCGGCGAGATCGAGAAACTCGCGATGCTGTTACGTGCATCCGCCATAGAGTGAGAGCGAACGGTGGGGAACGGGGCGGGAGGAAGGGGGAGGGGGGATAAGGGAAAGAGAAGGAGAAAACCCGTCGCGCGAGCTCCTATCCTCTTTCTCTATAGATCCGCGTCTACAAGGATCGTCCCGAGGATGGGGGAAGCACGAAACGTCGGGAAATACTGCTACGTTATATGTAAGTTTGAAGCAATAAAACGAATGAATGAACGAAGAAAAAAAAGAATGAAGGAGAAAAAAAATAAAAACACGCGATGCAACATTCAACCGTTCTGTCCATCTCTCTCTCTCTCTCTCTTTCCCACTTCTTCATATATTCATTCTCGTTCGTCCGTCCTCGTCTTTTATTTCTCCCAGTTTTATTTCTCCGCGGCTTCGCTGCGCGCACGTTTTTGCATTTTTCGAAGAGAGCCCGCACACTCGTGAGGTTATCCAGGCGTCTTCCGGCTCGTCTACGCGAGATCTCGCGTGGTTACCCGTGAATCCTCCTTGGAAACACACCGGGAGGCAGTGCGCCGAGGGGGAAAAGGAAGGAGAGGAAAGGGGAGGATCGCGGTAGGAAGATGCGCCAGGAACGGCAGCAACAGCGCGTCTCTCCTCCTCATTATTCCGCAAGGATGGTCAGCAGCCAGCATCAGCCCTATCTTTCCACCTTTCCTCCTCATCCCGATTCCTCTCTCTCTCTCTCGGTATATCTCCACGTTTATGTTTACACTCGCACATTTGAATTTATCGCGTGTATATATCCTTTCGTAATGCCGCGACGAGAGATCGGGTACAGCACCGTGGGAAGTCATGCTTCCTTGCCGCCTCCGTGCGTGTTTCCGCACACCGTTCCAGAGCCCGTGTGCACGTCCCTCGAGATGCTAATGTTATGCGATCTCGGGCCAACTTCTCGTTTCCATACTTCGATATATACAGGATGTCTCAGGATACGGGGGATAAAATCAAATTATTTTCCTACCGTTGATGAGAATCGACCGAACTTGCTTTTATTTTTTTTCTTTCGACCAGTGTGAAAATAAATTGTACGATGCGCGTTCCGTTCTCACGCAATATATTGTGCGATTTTTGAAAGCTCGAGGCTGGAAAATTTATTGGAAAGTCGATGGTGGAGAGGAAATATACGGGGTGGGAAACATTTTTCGATTTTTAGAGTATATATGTGTTTTATTCTCGCTCTGGTTTTTTAAAGAGTATACGAGGGAAAAAATTGCTCGTCGACGTGAGACTCGATCCGGAGAACGTTCTTGAGTGGATCTCGCGTCGTATCCGGTTACTAAGCAAACCCTGTGCTTTTTAAAACCAATATGAAGCTCCGGGCTAAAGTTCGAAACGTGTCATTACCAAGCGTGCCTCGGCGCGAGAAGTGTATCGATAAGAAAGGTGTTGAGAGAGCAGATCCAGAGATACGCCCGACTGACGTTTTGTCTTCTGCCTTTTTCTTATTCTCAGCTTTTTATTCGATTTTCGAGCGATCGTTAGCCCGTCTCTGATTGCGAGGTGTGAAACATCCGCCTGTTGAAAAAATGGCTACGTTATTATTCGGACAATCCTTCACTCCGCGAAACGCCCATTTTTCGCTTCTCCCAATTTTCTTTATCGCCAATCGCGTTTTATTCCCTCCCGAGACGGGAACGTCCGAGGAATTTGCAGTTTGGCTTTCGAAAGATAAATCAAAGAATTAAATTTATCTCTCACTTTGCTCAGTCTAAAATTATACATTTTGTTGTAAAAATATTGAAAATTTTCGTATTTTTTCTTTTCGTGAAAAAAAAAAAACAAGTTCGTAGAATACTTTTTGGTGATTTTTTTTTTCAGGCCAATTTAATTTTAGTACACAAATCGGGTGCGGGTTTTGACCGTGCCTCGCGTCCATAGCGTGGAATTATAATACCCGTGGCCCTTTTCTAAAACCAACATGTAATTATCTCGCCGTCCCTTATTCTGTAATTTCGTCTGGTCCGAGAGTTTCGCCTTTTCCACACATCCACGCCGCGATAGGTACGCGCTCGCACGCACATGCGAAATCATCGTCGAGACCGGACGATGATAACCGATATTTACATGGCAGGTGATATCAATTACCATTGGAAAGGCGTCGCGAAAATTTCGCAGTTAGAAAACAAGCAAAAGATACGATTTAATACTTCGAAAATATAATAAGCCATGCATATATTGCTTGACTAAAAATTCTTTCGTTACAGATTGGACAATTTTAGACTTTTTCCCAGATTTAAATCTCGCTCTTTCTCTCTTTAATTTAATTCTTAGGAGTCTTGGATTTTTTTTGAAAGAGCTTTTTGTTTGTGAGAATAAATTTATGTAGATCAAGTAATTTTTATATAAAAATTCTACCTTTTTTAGCTTGATTTTTATTAACCGCTGACGGACAATAAGTGTTTTTCGCATCTGTTTTCATAAGAGGAATCTCTCTTCGAGGCTCTTGAAGCTCGATTCGTGTATTAGCCTCTCTTATAATACTCGTGAATATATAATTTATACGAGACACTTGAGAACGAGAAGAAAATTCCTGTATTGTTGCCCGAGGCAGAAAAATGTATTCGAAGTTTCGATCTCAAATGTTTATTTACCGAGAGCCCTCTCAACTCGAGACGGAACCCTTGCTCTGCCAAAAACAACATTTTTGCACGTTCTTACCGCCATTCGCTCACTCTGTTTGCGTTTTTTTCAAAACTGCCACCTTTTCGCCTCACCTCTCTCGCTTTTTCCGTTCTGCTGGAAAAATAAATACCGCGCTGTTTCGGCAGTTGCTCGAGGCTCAGATTTTTTGATGACGTTCCCAACAAATGGGAATTAGCCGGAACAAAAAAGCTCTCCCTGACAAAATACACACGGTCCTGATGTGCTGACACAGCTTTAACTCTCAAATAAATACAAAAAAATTACATACACACAATATTTCAGTTTTTGTATTTATAGCTTATTTGCTTTTTTAATTTTATCTCATAGTAAATATTCTTTTACTCCATTTTGTAGTGTAGTTTATTTAATAATAAAATTTTTTTATTTATATCTGTATCGTCATATTTTTTTAATACTATAATATAATACGCTTTAAAATATTTTTTGTATATTTGTTTCGACACAAACTTTTATTTTATTTTATATTTTGTATTTATTTTACATATTTTTTGTCCCAGAATTATTATTTATTTCTCATGTGAATTTTGAGAAGAAATTTTTCAACGGAATTTTCAGATATTCTCGACCTCGAGACTCTACTCGGACCACATATACACGAATTGTTATTATACTGTTAAACGTACACATGCAAATTCAAACAGTCCAGGCACGATGTTTACATATTGAGAATCGAACGTACGTAAGAAACTATTGTCCAGAAATCGGAAAATTTGATCAGTTGTGCTCGAATAATCGTATAGTGAACCACCAACATGAGTATCCCAAATTTTAAGGAAGAATTTGAGAAATTTCTGGATCGATTCACGTCACCAACGAGTGTAATGCACGCTTTTGCGATTATTTTCATAAAATTTTTATCGGAGATTTTTGAGTGTTGTGAATAATGTTTTTTATTTTTTATTTTTTGGTGATAGGATGCAAATTCGTCGAATTACACGCCGCTTTCATACTATGAAATAATGAACGCGGTTCATGATGTTATTAATTCGAAGCTCGACTCAGACATCATGGAATTTAACCAGTCAATTGTTAGAACTCCTGCGGCTACGATAATCATGGCCACGCCAGATGCACCTGACATACCAAAAAATAGCATCGAAAAAAACAATAGCAATTTTACTGCAAGGTAACTATAATTAAGTTGAAATAAATTATGATAAAAAAATGTTAAGAAGAAAAAAAATTTTATCAAGAAAAACAACGAACGACCAATTGTCTACAAAAGATAACCTCAATGATGACACTATCACCGACGACTCAAATGGTTCAGGCGAAGAAAAAAAGGTTATTTTATATAGTAAATAATAATATTCATCGAATTTTTTTTTCCGGTATATATGAATTTCATAAATATGTTTACAGATCGACAAGAAATCGAGTCCTTCGAGTCTTCTGAGATCCGAAACGTATGTATGCGAGAACGAGTCCGGTAATGTATTCAATAACAAAGTTCTTGAGGAAAAAGACAAATTTTCTCAAACGGTAAACGGATTACCGAATGATTTCTCGTTGTCGTGCTTCAACGTTCCTCAATTTTATAAAAAGCTGAACACTCTGAAAGACGTAGCGAACGACATTATTAAAAACATCGAAGAATTCGAGGTAATGCTCAGTTTTATTTATTTTATAAACGAAATGTGTGAGAAATAAATTTAAAAATAATTCAAGACTTATATTTTTTAATTTTTTTTTAATAAGACTGTTCCCGAAAACACGCGTCCGACTCGACGCTTGTCAGTGATCGATAGTTTCCCTGGGCTGGGTCGGCCTTCGATGGGCGCGAGGACGATTCAACGTCCAAAAATGGTTCGCAGATCGATGACGGCCTTTTCGGGAACGCCGACATCTTCGAGACTGAGCCCAGGAAATCCGGAGCTGCCGAACATGGCGAAAACGGTGTTAACATCGAATATCAAAAATTTGACGCTCTCGACAGTACCGGCGGTGCGTTCAGCCAGCTCGGGCGCCCTGACGTTCGCGAAGAAGAGTCCGAATTCGGGACGTTTGTCGCTCGCGCTGAAACCGCCAATGGCCACACCCACTCGATCCGTGAGCTCGGGAGCTCTGAAACTAACGAAAAATTACAAAAGCCCGGTGCAGGGCTCTCGTTTGTCGAGTCTGAAACCGTCGAAGACTCCGATTATGCGATCAACGAGATTCGTAATGCCAACTGTGGCCGACGACATGGTGAGGCCGTCGAAAGCAGCAAAATTCAGTCACGTGCAGAGCACGATACCCAAAATTGCACCTGTGCTCGGTAAACGTAAGGCAGCGGAATTTTGAAATATCTTAAAAATATTTATATATAGAGAGTAGCAAAGCTTGGCATTATTAATGCAAGACGAAAAACCCAAGCCAATTAAATGGTACAATAAACGTCAATAAATTCGCGAATGGGAAAGAGCCATATATATTTTTGTAAAAACATGCATCAACAATTTGAAAATTTATCGAACAATATAATTTATTTCTGTATCACGAATATCGTACAAAATATTGAATAAAAAAAAATAACAAGCTTACTTTTCAATATCTTTTCTTTTTGCAGTTCGAAAATAAAATAGCAACAGGTGCGGAAAGAGTTTCATCCCGAAATTTCCATATAAAAATCCATCCTCGATTTTTACGAAATTAATTGGCTATCGGGGCTCGTTGGGTCTGGCAAAATTTGTAGGCCCGCGAAAAAGGGATAAAAAACGAGGAGCGAGAATCTCACGAGGCGGCGGCGCGGTTCGAATTTTAGTTTTATTTATGAACACGTTTTTCGAAGGGCGAGAGACGATCGTTTCCGTCACGGCTGACGATCGGCGTCGAGGCGAGGACGGTGTTCTCGATAACTACCGTGTGATCTGGATTTTCGGTGCGTGTGTCCGTGCGCGCAAGGGTTGATCGAAGCGAAGAACAAATAATAAGTTTCGACGCCCGGGGCTCTCCGAGGAATATTTCGTAGCTTCCTGCCGAACGATCCCTCTAGCGGCCCTTTTGCTCCGAAGCAATCTCCACTTTATTCCTCGCGCACGCATACAGTCTTATCGCAATTTCGAAAAATGGCTGTCCCGTCATCGAAGAAGGCCCGGAGGACGCGCGCGCCTCCCGAGCGCGCACACACTCGGTTAAAAAAGGGAGGAAAAAAAATGAAGGAAAAAGGAAGAGACGCGTGTGGATGTGCTTCTCTCGAATAGATTACAGGGCGCTCAGTCTCCATCGTATTACCCGTGTTGGTTTTCGAGCCTTTTGTGTTGAAAAAGACACGTGTAATCATCCCCCTCTCCTTCCCTATCCCTCTCGCCGATATTCTCGGTCCACCGACGACGGAAGAGTCCGCCAGGAGAGAGATAGACAGCGAGGGAAAGAGAGCCTGCCTATAACTACTGATACCGAAAAACAACAGAAGCAAAACCGAGCCCTCTCTTCCCGTCTCCTTCATTTTTTTCTTTCCTTCCCTCTTTTTTTTCATCTCGCTCTCCTCTGGCGCACAACCGCGCGAGAGAGACTTAAAACTCAAACTCCCCAGGGGGGTGAAGCCGGAGCATCGCGATCCGCAATTTTTTGTCCCTCTTCTCGTCGCGTCACTTCTTTGACACACTTTGCATAAAAAAAAGGAGAGCAAGAAGCTTCGTAGCGCCAGACGCGAGGCTCGTCGGGTGCCGGGGTGGTCGTGACTCTGAACGACTTTTAACGATCACCCCGAATTCGCCTCTCGTAATCAATTCGTTGTTTGCACTTCGTGTTTGCCGAAGATTTCCTTTTTTTATCCTCTCCCTGAATACATTTACTTATTTTTGGGGAAAAAATTCGAGGAGGATCACCGCGAAAAAACTGCCGAGAATATTTTTTCGTGCGCCCGTGAAATTCTCGTCGAGGGAATGTTGGACCGAATTTTAGCCTTTCTCGAAAGCTATGTTTTGCCGGTTTATCCTCTGGACGATCGAGAAGGAATGGACGGCGAGAGTCGTCGTTTCTTGACGAGCTGAGTAAATTAACGAGACGTCAAGGAGCGACGGGATACGGCGAGCTGTTATATGCGCTCTTTCTCGCGAATCTCGTTGCGCCGCACGGCAGCTGCGACAAATCAGGCCGAAACCCCCGAATCTCGAGATAATTTCGGGTCGGCGCTCTTGGCAAATGAGGTGAGCCAGTCCGGGAGAAAAATCGTTCTCGCTCCGTTATTTATGATTTGTGCGAAAAGAGATAGACAGAGAGCAAGAATGAGAGAGAGAGAGAGAAAAAAAAACACTTTTTTCACCTCTCCATCTCGTTTCGTTCGCTTTCTCCTCTCCTCCGGTGTGTTCGTCGTCTTTTCTATGTTGACAAGGGACACGGCTCTCGACTCTCGTTTGTTTCTCCCGACGTAAATGACCGAACGGGGCTCCTCATTTTATCGCGTGATCAAGTATGTTTTTGAAAGATGCGATTCACAACTTTTTTTTCTCTCTTTCGCTTCATTTCTCATTTTACTGTTCACAAGAAACACGCCTCTAATTCTTCTACTATGCTCGTTACGTTTCTACCGCGCGGCGAGGCAACCGACTCCCGTGTCTGCGAAGGACGAAAAAAAATTTCTCTCCTCGAGATATCATCTGTCAGTCACTTCGGAATTAATCAAGTTTCATAATCGTCCTCTCGCGTCCGAGAGATTTTTGAGAATTCCGACGGAATCGCCCAAAACAAAATTGGTATAGTGTATATCTTCCGAAAAAAAAAACGCTCATCAAGATTTACTCTCCCGCGTTCCGAGATCGAGTACGAGAAAAAAATAGCTCGCTCCAACCCTCGACTCTCATCTCTGACGAGATGGAAACTTATTCTTAATTCTTAGTGTGTTTAATAGCACGATACACGCGCGCAGAGATCATAAATTTGATAGAATTCACTGTCGGTTCTCCATCAAGCGAAGATAATGAACTCTCTAATATCTCACGCCGAAAAGAAATTTCGGAATATATATCCCTGCGCGACGGTGTGTGCACACGGACGTAATCTCCGATCGTATATATACGAGAAGTTCTTTTTTTCACGCGGGCTAGAGAGAGCCCGCGCGTGGAATACCCGAACGAGAGAGCGCAGCCTTGGCATTCACTACTTCGCGGGATGATCGATGAGGGCACAGGTGTCAAAGTACCGCCTAAAAGCGCTTCATAATTAACGGTTAGGAAACTAATCGAGTGCCGGAGAATATATGGAGAAGGGGTAGAATCAGATACGTATAACCCCGTATTCGGACGTGAAAAGAAAAACATTCTCCGGTTAAAGCATCCGAGAGTAGATTATACTCGAAACTTGGAAGCATCGAGAAAGCAATTTCGTGATGGACCTCGCTCGATCCTCTTTTCGTTCCGGAAAGAGTCCTCGCGGAGTCTCGAGCGAAAAATAAGAGCGCGAACGCCGATAAGGTCGAGGTTGGGCCGGGTTAACCACGAACCAGATTACTCCATTATCGCGCCTCTCTCGAGGCTAAAATCGGCGTTATTCGTGCGGTGCACATCAGCGTGTACGTATATCTGCAGAATAATCTTTAAAATAAGGAATATACGTTTCTATGCTTTCATGTATATACTTATATTTTAATTTTTTCATCTTCAATTCCTCTACTCGGGAAGCCAGTGTGTACTCTGGTCCTCTTCATTTTTTATCTCGTTTTATTTCTCGAGCAAACAGAGAGAACGGATTTCTCGCAGGGCCGAATATCACGGCCTTTAGCCACGCTCCGAGGATGATTTCGCTCGCCGATCAAACAACGCGTGCTCCACGATTTTCGACATGGCGAGTGTGAGAAGAGAGGAAAACGTGCCCGATGTGAGATGAAAAAAATATGAAACGAGGAGGCGCGAGAGAGAACGAGCGAGCTCGTCCGTCTCGCCCTTTCTTCTCTCCTTATATTTCAGAGCAAGAAGCGGTTAGAAGCTCCCGGAGGTTATTTTTCTGCATTTAGAGACGCAAGGTGTTCGAACGAGCTCGGCTTAGATGGGCATCTCCCGAGATCGCAGTTCGGCGTTTTGCCGGTCGACGTTCCGCCGCCCGGAGGCCCTGCTCGCGCGCGCACACACACGCGATCGAGCTGCGAAAGTCAGTCCATGATTGAGTATTGCCCGTGGCGTGCTTACACAGTTACGCTGTCGCTAGTTCGGGCGAGAACCGAGAAAGCGAAAATAAGTAACGTGGATTCCTATATAAAAACTCGTCGATTATATGTATCGTTCAAATTCTGACAAGCTCCATATATTTTTTTTAGTGTTGCAAAGAAATGAACGAAAATTTCGTTCCGCTGCAAAAACCGCTCGATCTTTCGGACGCTGAGAAAAAAAAAGAAGAAATTGGGCCATTTTCACCTGTGTTTGCTCGAGTATTTAACCCGAGTTTACACATGGGCTTCTTTGTATATTTAACTCGGAGGATCCCAGGCTTTTTGTTCCGGCTAATTCCCCATTTGCCCCGAGCGATATTTAGCAGCCTCGATGGAGACCAACTACCGAAACAGTGGTTTATTTATTTTCTCTACGCGTGGAAGAGAGACGAGGCTGAAATAGGCTTTCGAGAGAAAACGCGAGAGCCACTCGAGCGAACGACCATCGCAAAAATGTTTTCGTAAGACGGTGGCCCGATGTGAAAAGGGGTTCTCGGGTTTCGGGACTTCCGTATAGGCCAATATAACGCTGGAGCGATGAAAGAAAAATGTTGAAGAATTCGCGAGACTTTTCATTCCTAAAATGTTCCGTTTATTATTTCAAAGTGTAAAGTTTGCAAATTTCCCGTCAGCTGTGGGATTGCGAGAGAAAGCTTCGCGAAAAGAGAGCGGATGAGGAGCGAGTGAGAAAAAATGTGAGAAAGGATTGAGGTGGCCAGAAAGGTGCAGACAAGCGTTGATGGATGCCTTGTAATTGCAGGCCTTGGGCAAACACGGACGGTTTCAAAATTCGACAATATTTCGCGAGTAGATAACCTCTGGACACGTGAATATAATAATAAACCCTCGAACAACCGTGGAAACATTCTCGCGTCGATCCAGGCAACTTAGAAATTATTCTCACCCGGAGGCCCGATCTACTTATTTTTCCACTTTATTTACATTTCTTTCTATTCATCCATCGAAATTTAATTCCGCGCGGAGACTCGTGTGTACTCTCGCTTTCGGTAGTCACGACGTGCAAAGCAGTCAAATAGCCCTCGTTATAACAGAATATATTTTCTCCCTTGTCCAAACATAATTGGAATGAGATATACGAGAGAGACTCCTCGTTTTAGCGAAAAAAAAATAAAAAATAAAAGAAAAGAATTGCGCAGAAATAAAGTCTTATTAGCTCGAAATTTTTGCATTGCCGAGTCGTGTGCACGAGAATGGGTTAGAGTGTGTATTGTATACCAAGGAAATTTTTTTCTCGTGTGCACTACCAATTATCCCCTTTGCTGGTTGCTATAATCCACCGTATATTATGCATGTATATTCATCTGGCTGATGGCTTTGTGTACGTGTGCATTGAGAGTTATCGGTGAAGCGAACACGAGATCCTCCGCTCGGGAGAGAAACAGGACTCGGGCCTTTTCTCTGTGAGAGAATCGGAGCGCGTTTCTCTCTTTCTCTCTCTTTGGATACGTGATAAATCTCCCTCGGGGGGAAAAAAACTAGCTGCCCCAAAAATATATGCACGTCGAGATGGATGGGTGGAGTGCAAGGGCGTTGCTGCGATCACTCTCTCTCGTCTCAGTTTGTTTCACGAATAAGAGAGGAAAAGAAACGAGACGACCAAGAAAACAGAAACAAAAGGCTATAAGGAAAAAAGAAGAATATATGAAGCGAGCGTACGCTCTATCTTGTCGTGCCTCGATCTTTTCTTTCTTTCGTTACATTTTCTTTTTTTTTTTGATTGAGCGATTAGGCGTGGGCGTTGCTCTTCAGTCGGATTGACGAAAAAATGCTCTTCGTCATGCCGAGAGAAAAGTAGGCTCGCTTCGTTCCGTATTACTGCGAACAAGATAAATAATTTTCACGTGTCCTTTCGAAAAAAAAATGAGACACGACGACTTTTGCGTGTGCGCTTTCGTCAAAAGTGCTACGTAGTTTAAGATAAGATATACGTTCTCTCGCGTATAAAACTAGAATCGTAAGGAAACGTACGGGATCCCCTAGTGAGGAAAAAAAAAGATGGTGAGAGTCGTGAAAAGCATTTTTACGACGGCTCTTATAAGGAATCGCGTTTCGTGTATACTCTCGCACTCCGAGCTTATCGCTCACGTCCCAAGAGTAAATTAACACTGATTCTTCTCTCCTCTCCCGCGTGTCGAGCGAGACGGCGAAAGAAATGCATTCGAGATACGGAAATTATGAGAATACATTTACTTTTATGATTGTGCCAATGGAATCTATAAATAATTCCTCGAGGAGAAAATATACAGATGAGTCCGTGTGAATATTTAGCTTGAAATTTGACAAGTAAATCATGAAGTATCGTGATGAATGTTTGAGCGAGTCTTGGAAAAATTTTCTTGCGACCCTCGTGAAGATTTCAGCCACTCGACATTTTTCTGGACACGGTCGAACGCCCGCGAGAGGGAACCTTGTCGTGTTTATTTGTCTAATATTTGACTTTTCCAGATTGCACAAATCTGCCTGCAGAAATAAATGAAGGAACAAATGGGAAGGAGGAAAAAGACCACCGAAAAGCTTGTTTGCACTGTTCGCGTCTCATCTCGAGTTTCTCGTCTTTCGGCGCTGTCCGAAGCCGACCCGGCGCTCTTCACCAGCCGGGGATAAGAAACGGGTCGAGTTGATTTAGGCTTTAAGGATTTTTCTCCTTGAATTTTGTAATGTGAGGATCACGTGAATAAACATAAACTCGGGGATGATTCGGCCATTGGGATATTTCGCGGGTGGCCCTCCCGGCGAGCCAAATCTATTTCTCGTTTCTCATGAATGATTCGTACGGAATAACCTCCGAAATGCGGATCACGTTACATTTTTTCTCCAGATTTTTTGCTCTCCTGTGTTCTCGTTGTATTTTTTGCCGGCGAAAACTTACACTCCACAAACGATAAGTTTCCAGTTCCGATCTTCCGCGTGTGTACAGCGGAAAAAAAAACATTCTCTGTTGCCGGATGACGAGTCCCGCACAGTTCGCGAGTTGTTTGTGAAAAAAGAGGAGAGAAAAAAGAACCGGTGGCTTCCTAGTCGGATAGTCTTTAACTGACCATTACACCTGAATGGTCGCGGAGATCGTAAATGGAAAAAGGGCCGATTCGGACCCTTGATCCGGCCGACCTACTTCCTGTGTGACCCGAGAGCCTGGTCATATATATGGGGAATAGGTCGGGAGATTTTCTCTTCCTTTTTCTCTCTCTCTCTCTTGCTCTCTCAGCATGCGGGTTTACCGTTTCTGTAACGGACAGCGATAATAATGACGAATGCCAAAAACGCCCTTTCAGCGTTTTTTCCATCCCTCTTCGTGTGCGATCGTCGAAATACCAGTTCCAGAATCCGCACGCGGACCAATTCGGTTTCATCATTAGCCGGTACATACAATTCGTGATCGCTACAATTCTTATGCAAAAATTCGAATAAATGAAATCGTAGAAACTGACATGGATGAACTCATACAAGGGTTATTTACTGAGACGAAATGGAGAGGATTCTTTTATCTCGAAACAGACGAAACTCGATACAAAAACGTCGAGACTTTCGAGGGATGTTCGCGTTTCGGGTGGAAAATTTGTTTCAAAAAGTTCTATCATGATTATGCACATTCGAATATTTTTTATTGTATAAACTACAGATAAAATAATTTTAAGTAAACATTTTTTAAAGATAATTTTTCTTGAAAAATGTATATGAAAAAATCTATAACTCGCATGATATAAATTGTGTGTATTTCTTTTTTATTTTTAATAATAATTATAACTTTCTATATATTAAATAATTTTTAAAAAATAGGTAAAAAAACTTAAAATAAAATAAAAATAAAAATAAAAAATGATCTTTTTGGCCAACTATATTTCTTTGCAGTTTGCTTGATTATCAAAATATATTTATTGTACAATTTCATAACATAAAATGTTTGAAATAGAGTGAAAAATATTTTATTATTATCACTGAATAATCTCTCAATGTCGAAAAACGTGTTATCCGAAATTCGGATTTTTTACAAGTCACCGGGCAAGTTTACAAGTATAAGTATACACAGCGAAATATCGCCTTTGGCGAGTCTTCTTCTCGCGACGTGACTGCACTTTTTTGTTACCATTTTCTTCGTTCTCGCTCTTTCTCCGTCTATCTCGCTTCTTGCTGGTTCGTGCACTTTCTGCCTGGAGAAAAGCAAAATATATCACGAGTCTCGTTCCCCGCGGCCCTCGCGCAGATTCAGCCTGTCTGTGCCAACCGCGCGTCGCTCCTCGCGCTCTTTTCTCCTCCTCCCGTTTCGCGAGAAAAGAAAGAGCCGCGTTCTTATAGACTGAAACGTCGAGAGTATTTTTCCGAGACGAGGGAGCCTCAGGAATGCCTCTCGCTGGCTGTACACTACACGATAATCGATAAAACGTCGTCGCGCTCGAAAAGTTTTTACCTCGCACCGGCAATATTTATCCAAGCTCAGCGCGTAAGAAAGCTTCGACGGGCGTGTATCATTGGCGTTTCTTATAAACTGTTTGTTGTTTCGTTCAAGGGATCGAGGCTAACACAAATTGCCTCGCGAGGTAAAAAAAAACAACATTTGCCACTTTTATCCGGACGCGTGCTCCGTTTATTCGCCGAGGAGCGATTTTCTCCTTTCCTCGCGTGTATTCTCTCTTTTTCGTCGCTTCTCCCGATCGATCATCGTAACCGTTTCGGAGCGGAGATCGTCAATCTCACGGGAGAACGTCGCGCGTCCCGCATTCGAGAATTTGGGAAGTCCTGTAGCCATTTATAAAACCCATATATAAACAAGTTGGTCGTGGCAGAAATTCAGTCGTGGAGTGACATAACGCCCGGAGAATGAACGAACGAGTGAATGGCCATTGAGACTCGACTCCGGGTGAAGCGAAGCGTTCACGAAAATATATATAAGAACGCGGGAGAGGAAAAAAGCGGGGGCGGCCAGTGGGCAAGGCATTTTCCTTCTTCGCACGAATTCATCCTTTTTTCGTCGAGGAATAAAAACGATGAGGAACACGCCACATCTAAACCAGGACACGGGGACGGACGAGAAAAAAAGAACCGAATGTCTCTCTTTCTTTCTCGATTCATTTTCCCTTGCCAGCAGAGCACACGCGCAGCATCCCCCCGTTCTAAAAATTTCTCTTTCTTCCTTAGGTATATGGACTAGGCCCGAAAAGGAGGCTATTCCTTCGCAAAAATGTACAATGCGATGCATTGTCACGTCTTGTTTGCTCAAGAGCTGTTCCGGAAGAATTATTGTGAGCGAAGCATTCTTCCGTGTACATTTGTGCACGAATTTCGACGTGTACAGCATCGGAGCTGTATCTCAATATCTCTATTCCGTTTTCCGAGAGCCACGGGATCTCGCACGCTCGTCCGGAGTGGGGCGAGCGGTCGTGTGGCCGGTGCTTGCGTTTTCTCGTCTGTTTACTTAGGATCGCCCATTCAGTTCCACTCCCCCGCTCTCTCGGATCTTCGATCCTCGAGACGATCTCTCCTTCCGACGAGAAAATCCTCTCGTCGCGCGATATGCATTCAAAGACGCCGGAGATTCTTTGATGAGGGCGCACGACCGGGCCGTCGACGAGAGTTCACAGAACGCGACGAGCGACACCCTCTCCCGCGTGACAACCGATGAATTTTCATCGAACGGCCAATAACTGTACCAATTTTTTTTTTCACGCCATAAATATACACACGTTCGCAGTACGTGTATCCTCGAGGATAAACTTTTCACCCAGCGAGCAAACTCCATTGTTCGCCCGAGCATATATGCTCAGTGGCACGTGTACATTGTACTCGATAAATTTATATCGCGTAAGAAATCGATTTATTGAAATCGAATAAACCTGTTTCAAGTTTGTGTGTCTCAGCGTTCAACGACGAACTTTTATGTTTTTCAGGGTTTATTTTTCAAGGCTTTATCGCCTTCGTGCACAAAGAGAACATTTATATATAGTAATTCTTGGGTATTTCAAAAAATTACTGTTTTTTTTATATTTGAGGATTTTTACTTGAAATTTTTACTAGACATTGCATTTTAACAGAATAATATGTTCTGAAAGGGGTCTGGAAGACCCAGGTGACCCCTGTAAGAATTCACACAATTTTTTGAAATTTTTTTAATTCGATTTAAAGAGCTTATTAGATCGGAAATTTCCTGTAGATAACGAAAATGATAATTATTCGTGGCGCAATCCAACAATACATATTGAAAAATTCAAAAAACTGATCGGAAAGTCAATTTTTTCGATTTTTCAATATGAATTCTTGAATTTCGCCCCGCAAAAGTAGCATTTTCGTTATCTACAGAAAATTTCCGATCGAATAGGCTCTTAAAATCGAGAAAAAAAAATTCAAAAATGTTTGCCAATTTTTTAAGGTATACCCTTTTTTAAGATATATCTTTTTTTCTCGATTTTAAGAGCCTTTTCGATCGGAAATTTTCTGTAGATAACGAAAATACTACTTATTCTGGGCGAAATTCAAGAATTCATAATGAAAAATTCAAAAAACTGATCGAAAAGTCAGTTTTTTCAATTTTTCAATATGAATTCTTGAATTTCGCTCCAAATAAGTAGCATTTTAGTTATCTACAGGAAATTTCCGATCGAATAGGCTCTTAAAATCAAGAAAACAAAATTCAAAAATTTTTGCGAATTTCAAATATATTAATTCAATCATGTTGAAAAGGAAAAGCGCATTACTCCTCTAATTATAAAATGATCAAAGTTGCTATATGTATTTTGTATTTAAAATCCTCTAAAAATTTCCAAACCTTTACCACAGCAGCATTCAATATAATAAGATTTATCATATAAAATTCTCTCCGTGTGGTGAAAGGCTTCTGAAATTGGTTACACGTGCAGCTTTTCCACAGATTGCGAGGAGACGTCACGTCTCATTGAAAAGGTTCGCTTCTCGCAATTACGCGTGTGTGTAAGATTGTCCCTAATCGACTTCCGTCGATAAATCAAGGACCAGAAAATCTGCTCTCGGTGCCGAGCGACCCTCGTCTTGCAACCTGATAAGTCAGCCGCCCATTTTGAGTTCCTGTTTGTTGTCCGGACGATTCGTGCGCGCGCGCTCGCTCATTTTTCACTGCACATTTTCATCCCGGGTTCTCTCGTCGTCTCTCGACATCGCGCTAAGCGTTCTTTATTTTTTTGCTCCTCGGTGTCCCGTTACGAAACCACTTGTGCGTCCCAGAAGTTCGCGATGCTCGAAACACACCCGCAACCATCGATATTCGAAATGTGCACCGGACCCTATATGGGCCCGTACACGGCCACGTCCGTGTCCGCACGCCTGGAAAAATGGTGCCTGTCGCCGAGAGACACTCTCCAGATCACGCTTCCTACTCCGCGGTTCATTAAATTCCTTCGAGCACACCGTACTGTGGCTTTTTCACAAGAAGCCGTTTCCTGGCTCATTTTTTTTCCTCCTACGAAAACGACCGTAAAACGCTTCCGAACGTTTCCCAATGATTAAATTAATTAGCGATTTTATTACCTCGAGTATATTATAATTAATTTTATGGCTCATCGCGCCAAATTTATTCGTTATTTTTATTTATACGGGACTTTATACGCTTATTTATTATTCATTTATATATTTACATTCATTTATTTTATGTGTATACAGATCGCGCGAGTGTTCGTAAAAAATGTTCGCTCCGGACGCGTGCCCCTGACGTTTCGGAGTCTTCGAATTTACGAGAGGCTTCGCGAGGACCCACGTGAGAAGCATCGTGAGAGTGTCGAGTATCCTTTCGAGAAAATCATTCACGCAGCAGTTCGACTTTCCACTTATGCCTTCTCGCTCCTTTTCCATCCGGAATCTCTGGTATTTTCTCTCTTCCTTGCGCACACGAAGATGCGAAAGGGAAGTGGGCTGTCCGGGGTGTGTCCGGTACACAGCAACCACGACAGCCAGACAGTGCATTTTTATTTTTCTTCACGGTAAGAATACTAATTTTTCGTCGAAAAAAAAACATGGTTCGAAACATTTTGTCGGTAAGCTCTTCGTTCAGGCGAATTCGTGCGCGGATCAGGGTAAAAAATAGAATTCATGCGCGCTCGCTATTATGGCAGTACAGATATCGGATGTCCTTTTGGTCCAAGCAAACGCATCTCGATGTCTCTCGATGAAGAGGGAACGCCAAAAAAAAGATGAGAGAATGAGCCAAAAAACTGAATTCTCTGCATACAATGCAGAAACGCAGGCTGCAGTTCCGCCCACTTCCGGACCTGTGAATGCATCCTCGACTCGCTCAACTATCCCCGGCAGTTTTGAGCCACAGCACGAACCGTGGACAAGTTTTTTCCGGAGGAAAACTTTTTCCTTTATTCCCGCTGTACACACGTCAAGTAGAATTCTTCACGGCTAGCTTGCCGTGATTCATGCTCGCAAAAATTCACAAAAACCACTTAATACTTACGTATACATTTATCTCAGCCCCGCTCAACGCAATTTTACAAACGAACGGGTCCATTTTCCGGCTGACGAGAATTCACAAGAAACGCGTTGTATGTTTCGTTTAGAAATAATGAATGGAGGTAGAATTACTTGGTTGGAAAATTGTTCCCCGCAGTTTGTTGTTTTTATACACGGTTTATATTTATTGCTCGATGCGAAAAAATATAATCAATCGAGCTTGCGAGTCCCGTCCAGGCATTCACAGAGGGTTTTTTTTTCTTATGCGTACCCGCTGCATGCAGCCTCTTCTCCTTTCGAAACCAAATTGCTGCCAGGACTCCGGACTCTCGGACGTCATTACCATCGTCCATAAAAAGTCAATCTGGAGTACAATGGTCTCCCTCTCTCTCTTCCTCCTACGTCTGAGTAGAGGGGAATGAGATTCCGGAGGATCATCTGCCTTTGAATACATGTATATGTGCCATGTGGCATAGTAATGCAGCTCTGTAACGAGCGACGATCGAGTTTGATTAAAAATAAGATTGCCGAGAGGGCCCGGTCCCGGCTCGCGGATCGGCGATTTTGAAGTGGAAGATTAGAGCTTATTTGATTTACAATTTCACTCATCCCCGGCGAAGTGCATCAAATAATGCCAATCGTTCCATTTTTTTTTCTCTTAATATTTACGAAACCTTCTACGTATAGGTAATATTTGATTAAATGAATGATTTATTATTCTGTAAAAAAGCATTCGTAAATATAATATAATAATAATACAATATAATAAAATATAATACAAGAATTGAAATTTATAAATCACAAATTTGAGGAGGTTTAAAAAATATTTAAGTATAAGAATAAACAAAGAGTATCAAGAATGGTAAGGAGAATAATGGTATAAAGATATAGAGCATTTTAATAATCAGAGACTACATAAATACATGTTAAATGATATTACATAAAATTTATTTTCTCACAATATCCCTCTCTGTATTCTGATAATTATAGTTTATTTTAAATTATGAAAATACACAGGCTTAGAGTTGGCGAAAAATAAGAAAAGGCTCGTGAAAAACGAAGGTGGAAGGATGAGTGGAGTACGGTCACAGTACTCGCTGTCGAAATAAGAGAATAAGTACATATTGTGACAGGAGGGTATTGTCGTCACTGACAAAATATCGCTCGACCGCGGCACAATTTTAATGCTCCAGTAACGCCGGACCGCAAGATTATCTCCGAAATTCATTCCGAACCCGTTTCTTTACGCCTGAGCTCGTGAATGGGTTCCCGCTGTGCGCCGTGGCCAGCATCGTCCAATCTCTCCTCATTTTTTTTTTCCACTCGCTCCTCTGGCTGCGCCTCTGCAGAAACTTTGGCCCGGAAAGTGTCTAGCAATCAGAATACACACAGAGAGGCGCGTATCCGGGCAATTCGAAGAAAGGATTTGGACCGCGCCAGAGCCCAGAAATCCAGAAATGCAGCTCACGATCCATTGTTCCGGGACTGCGCGAACAATGACTGTCAGGGAGCTACTGTGGGGTTGGCGCGCGTGTGTGCATCCCCGAGACTAGATTTATCTGTGAAACAGTTCTCATTCACAGCACTCGAACTGTCTCCGCTCGGATAGATTCGTTTATCGTTTTAACAGGCGAAACTCATCGTCAGTCGCTCCTCCTTATTCCTCTTCTCTCCCCCTCTTTCCTCAAATACGCATTCTCTCCCGAGAATCTCCTCTATATCCGGCTCTCCAGGATAACGACAAACGAGACTGGAAACTATCTAGACTTTTCTCTCCCGAAGAGTCCTTCAGTCACCAGACAATCCAAGTTTACGAGAAAAGCGCCAAAACTTTTGGACGCTCGACGAAGGCTTCCTTCTTCGTGGATTTTTGCATACCGTATACACGTATATTACGAAAATTTCCAAGTTGTGCGCGCACAAGTACGGCTCCCCAAGGCGAACCGCTCGTTCGAGGCTTCGGACAGCAACGAAAGTGTAATTACTCGCGGCACCTTTAACTTATAATTACTTTCGAATTACGCCTTTTCTAGGCACGCCCCTAAATTTCCAGCAGAAGCGTCACGGGCGCGTGTCGCGCTCTAGCTAATAATAATAATAATAATAACAGTAATATCGTTTCTCCTGGGAATCCTTCAGTTTTTCTTCTCCCCTATTTATTTTTTCTTTATTTTTCTCTGTTTTCTTCCCGGTGCGGTTTTACGAAGACGTATTCTCACCTTGTGCCAGTTTCGACCAGAACCAAACCTCGACGATTAATAGCGAGCAAACGTCATTACCAGCCGTTTCTCTATCCAATTAGCTCTCTCTCTCTCTTCGTTAATTAGCTCAGCCTGCGCCCAGTCCTTTCATTATAACGAGGCGCCGAAATTCTCTCGTATAGCAAAACCTTTTCTATTCGAAGCGTGAAAAATAAGAGAGAGTCGAGATTTTGTGCAGAGTCGACGCGAAAATATAGCTCCGGTATGTGTTTTTCGAAATCGCCGTGACGAATTAGCAAGGGTGCCGACGCGATATTTGCACTGGGAAAGCCTCGGACAGTATATTTTCCTGCGTCGAAGCGTCGCGACGCCCCCTTTGCTTTTCTCTCACGCCGAATATGACTCGCCAGAAACGGTCCGGAGGCTTCCGTCGCGCGAACCATATGTTCACGCAGAGAGAGGTTCGCGCATCGGATTTTTTTTACTCATCACGAAACTGCCTAGCGAAAGCTCAGCTCGCATCGCTCGATGCCGCCTCTCTTGTGCACGCAATTAGCTGCTCGCCAGATCGGGCGTGAATTCTTAACGAACGCACCGCTCGAAAACCGAGGGTAGCAAAGGGGTGTGGTACCAATTTGCAAAACGGATTTACGCCGGCGAATTTTTGGTAAAACGAAAAGAAAAAAAAATTATATTTCGTTCGTTTTTATCTCGAATGATAATTTATAAAATTAACATTCCGTCACGACTCGTATCGTTCTCGCTCCAGTGTCCTTTTTTTTCCAACGAACCTATTTTCGGATCTCGAAATTGAAACTTTTGCACGGTTGAGGGAATAAAGCGAGTCCGACGAGAAATCATCGTGTTGCGGATATAACGTGAATATAATCCCGAATAAAAGGCCGGGAATGAACGCGAGACGGGGGATAGGGAAAAAGAGAGAGTCCCCGTGAAGGCCTCGGCCGGAATCCCCATGGTGTTCGCCAAATAAATTCCGCGAAAGCCCATAAATAATTAATAGATTCGTTACGAGGGCGTGAGTAAATCATTGACCGACACGCAATTCGTTCACCATGCGCGCACACTCTCTCTTTCTCTCTCGCGTCCCGCAACACACGTTATTTTATACCGCAGGCTGCTTTTTCGTACGCGTGTGGATCCTTCGCACGGAGTTCACGTCTTTCCTCGGCTCTTGAGCCGACCTGCTGCGCCCGCGAAAACAAATCATCCATTTTCGGCAGTAAAAGCCGCGATTCCGTCCAGAGAACACAGAGAGAACAAGGAAGAAAGGATTATGGCATCGCGTGGCCTGATTTATTCGATCGCCTTCGCATAAATTTCAAGCTCCAATGGAATCCCCCCCCTCTCTCGCTCTCTTCGTTTTTTTTCCCGAACCTTTTTCTTCTTAATCTCCGACCTTCCCCCTCTGGAGAAACATTATCCACCGTTCACGTGGATTACTTCTTTCAGAGCCGTGAAAATATGCGCTCGGGGAGTGATGAATCGTGAAGGGGAGAGCGGGGAGCTCGTTCGAGCCACGTCGTTCCATTAATAGATGGAATCGGGTAATAAACGTGCCTTTTATTTCTCGAGTTGTATGGGAGTCTCGATGAAAAAGAGTCGAGAGAGAGAGAGAAAAATATGTTGAAAGGAGAGTCTCTTGTACGTGGCGCAGTCGCTCAATGCTACCGAGAGTGGAGCTCTTTTTTCTCCCACTCTCCCGCAATATGTCTGGACCGCGAACGGCAGGTGTATTTTCACGTGCGACGACAACCGGTATACGTAATTTGCTCATCGCCCTTTCCCGTCGGTGCTGATTGTCGGGCGAGATTGTTTTCGTTGTAAAATAGGTATGTATATACGCAATTACGCGAAGCCCCCGCGAAAGGCTCTGCGCGTTCGTCACCGATCTGTATTTCAGGCTCTCTAATTTCGTCGCATCCGTCAGGGTGTCATTATTGCTTCTTCGTTGAAGAAATGCGCGCGAGCCGGAAGTTCCACTTTTTGGCTGTTACGGATGAAATCCAGCGCGACGGTGTCGTTCCGTCCGAAGGGATAGATTTTTCTGCTGGCTCTCTCGTAATCATCCTCGGTTCGAAGGCAGCGAGACAAATCGGTCGGATTCTCGGGCAGCCGCGATCTCACCCGGGCCGACGGTAAAAATTGGAAGGACATTAAATCGACCTCGCGCGTGGTAAAAAAAAAAAACAAAAAGTTTAATGGTGAAATTATCGCGGTCGGTGGTATTGCGCCGTGCCATCACGAATCGATCCTCCGCCACGCGTTCTCTTTTTATATATCCTCTCTCTTCTCGCTCTCTCTCCGGCTCGAAGCACGGATGAACATCACAAGAATGATCAACTCGCCGCCAAACGGCGCGCGCACCGCACTCCCGTCTTTTTCACAAAGCGCATTTCTCTTTAATATTGAAATAAAATCTCGTTGCTCTCGTGTATACCGCGACTCTCGATTCAATATTTCCAGTACGAGAGAAATATAATTTGTAAAAAAATATATGACGATGCGGCTTCGCGCGACTGAAGCTGATGGTCGCACGCGACGCGAGATCGCGGATAGAGGGAGCAGCGTATCGGTTCAAGAAGCGTATTCCTGGAAACGGCGAAACACGTTAGACTTGTAAAAGGAGTTGCGGTGTGAGCCTGAATATCGATAAACTTTTTCATTGAACGATTGCTCGGGAGCAGTCGGCCGAGGGAGAGAGTGAAACCAGGCGGCTTGTTCAATCTCATTAGCAGCGAGAGTGACCACCTTCCACTCCGTATTGGAAACAAACAACAGAGGAGAGGCATAAAACGCGGCAAGTGCTTTAACGAGCCTGCGAATACTTGAATGGGAATTTATACGGGGAAGGAAAAAGAAACCGATGACATACATCCTGAGTGCGAATAAGCGCCTGGCTGCGCGCAACCAGCCGTACGTTTCGCCAAAAAGTTTGCCAGGCTCGTTGCCCCTGGATCGCCCGCGGCCAACGACGGAACTCTTGGTCCTTTCGCGAACGATTTTATCGCTCTCGCGATAATAAACGACGTCCAAAAATGTATCGATTTACTGAAAAATTTGTAAACGTTCGATATATATATATTTGGGCAAGGATCTGATTCCTCGCGCGATACGCCATATTTGAGACATACTTTCAAGAGCTTCTGGAGGAGCAGCCAAGGGTTTCGCGCCGTTATACGTGAGCACAATATACTCCGATAAAGAGTGTGTGTATTTATACATTGATAAAAGTGGCGAGCGGCGAGACTCTCGAGCTTCGGACCATAAGAAGTCGATGAAAACGATTGTAAATTCGATCCGCACGTACACGAAGCCTCGCCAAATCGGAGTTACGCCAATTACGCTGTCCCTCGAAGTGGTGCCGTTGCGGTTGCTCCGGCAACGAGCCACCTTTTACCGTGCGTGCAGAGCCTTTTCAGAAAATTCTCGTTCTCGTCCTCTGCTTCGCGGATCATGTTTCCTGGACTTTTTATTCCGAATCCTGTCTCCGAAGTCCTCGTGCAAGTTCCTCCGGCGAAGCGATGAGAGAATTCGGTGCGTAACGGCGTGAGAGTTTGAGGTACCTCGCTGCGTGCAGCTCGCGCGAGAGAATCAACGAATTTAAATCGACGCTTAATTTTTTTATTCGTATATACCCGCCGCTTTTTGCTCTCCCGGGAGAGCGACTTCCTCGGCGCTTCGGACACTTGTCAGGGCGCGAGACCGGCGCTGAAGTTATTCGTCCCAGCTCTCCAACGAGGTTACGCCGTTTTTTGGTCGATCGAGCAACGCGCGGTGGCCAGCATCAAAACGAGCGGTTAAGCGATCGCGACGCGTTCGCTCTCCGTCCGTTCTCCCATCACGTGTATGTAAAAAAGTACGAAATTGCTCAGGCGTACAAATGACTCGAGGTGCACACAGAGTCGCCGTCTCACTCAATGTCTCTTGTCAAAATTATGTGCGACGAAAAAGAAACGTTTTGTGAAACTTTCCACGCGATCGATACTACGCGAAGTCGCGAAAATAAAAAATTCTCGTTCAGTCAATAATGAAATTATGGCCAAAAGTTACTCGTTACGAGCCCGAGCTAAAACGCGAGGAATATCACTATTATTCAGCTCGTTTTATCGCAATATTTTAACATATAAGCGCCAAAAGTAATAGTCCGGAGAGTGTTATACAATATCTCGAGGTGTGCGCGCGTTATTGTTAAATAACGGGCAATGAGTTGGCGGAGGGTGTCCTCTCTCTCACGCCGGATATACGAGGGGGAGAACGATCGGTGACTCTTCCCAGCGGCATTACGTCCCAAGAACGAACCGGTTTCAATGAGATCCGCTTAATTAACAGCGCGTTAATATAAATCGTTCGGTCGTGGCCAGAATGGTAGAATTCTCGGACGTGTGTACATCGAAATATTGGAGTGGCTGGAATGAGAATCCGCGAGAGAGAGTGTACGGTGAACAGAGCGTGCACGCGAGGGACGTATAAGAGGCCCCGCGAGCCTCACGATTTCAATTTAAAGTCACCTCGATAATCACCGAGATCTCTCCCGATCTCATATTTCAGCTTGATAAACGATAGACTCGAGCGATTAACGGAGCGAGAAACATTCAATAAATAACAGTGTCCGTCAATTATTGGTACGCGCTCTTCTCAAGATTGTTGCATGCGCGAAATATTCTCTCCTTTGCCTCGGCTCTTATACTTCTTTATAGCAAACGATCGGGCTATCTCGCCCGTATACGTAAAATCGTAACGAGTACGGTTTCTCCGACTCAGCGAACCGGAAGCTTTACGATCGTCGCATCTTCCCGATAAACCCGGGATCGCCGCGGCGTGACCCTTCTCCCAACGAGACGCACACACCGGCGCACTCTCACGAGGCAACGGCTTAACGAGAAATTGCTTGTCGACGAGGATTTCATATACAGAAAAGAGAATGATGAAGCGACGGAGAGAGAGAGAGAGAGAAAGAGAAGGGAGCCGTAATCCAACTGGTTCTTTCGAAGGATATCTGCGTATTGAATGATTTTACAAAATGCTAATCCTTATGCAAATGCATCAACGATCCTTCTCTCCTTCTGTATACTCGCGGGAATCGCTGCGACAAAAAAAAATGTCCTCCGCCGATCGTCGCTTTTTCGCCGAGCGCTGAGAAGCGGAAAGATTTTTTGAGTGACCGTATATAATAATTGCAACGTGCGTGTGCAAATCCTGGCGCACGTTTTGGGTGAATTATATATCGATGAACCGTGCAGCCTGCGTTATAGCTATACGCTCTACCTTTTTTTTTCTTTTTTCTCTCTTCGGATTTTCTTCGCGCAGGTTGACAACATCGTATACCAGCGGGGTTGAGTGGCAACCGCATTAATTCTTATTACTTCGCGGTTGTGGCTGTCGTGACGCGCTGTCCGCAGAAGAGAGAAGGTTAAACTTTCACGCGCGTGCCTCCAACATTCGGCTCACTCGCCGTGTGTCCCGACTTAACAATCTCGAGAGGCGCATCAACGAAAACCTCGGCGTTACACCTGCGTCAGCTCGAACATGTAAATATACACCGATATAGATATTATTCCTTTTCCCGCTTACTTTAATCCCCAGACGATTTAATTCCCTCGATATTGTTGATCGAAAACGCGAACGAGCCATCACTTACGTATACTTTCATTTTTATTATCTTTTATGCAAAAGTTTAAAAATTAAGATTTCGATTTGGGATTATTTATAGGATTTTTTGTAAATTTGTGCAGCAATATATTTCAGTTATCGAGACTCGTAAGACTTCGTTGAATAAATAATTGTAAAGTAATTATATAGCGCGGGGGTAACTCAGTTCAGATTTTTATAACGTCATTGACCATTAATATTTATTTTCGTAAAATTGTCTTTAATTCGATGAAAATAATAAGGTAAATACAGATGGTTAGCCAACCATCCATCATCGGTCTCAATTCCAGTTATTTCCATTAAAAAAAAAACGACCCATATTTTATAATAATATTTAAAAAAAAATTAAGATTGAGCATGAATAATTCATCAGAAAATTTCTTTCAATTTTAATTTTCAGACTATCGTTCTCTTATGAGCACAATATGTATCGAGGAATGTTCAATCGAACAAACTTTTAAAATCGGAACAGAATTTTTAATATAACTTCTTCAATTTTTAAAAAATACAATGTGAAAGTACGAAAGTAGGGTATAAAAATTCGGTTCGAAAACTTATCGCCAAAATTGGCGCCACATCGGTTCTCATTTTGGGTGAAGCCCCTCAGGCTTGAATCGTCTGCGTCTGGCCAGCGTAATCGGTGCAAGACTCGCACTCGGATATACTGTTGTACACGAAGAAGAGTGGAGGTAGGTCTCAGAGCAAATATGTATCAACACCGCCAACGCCCCTTGAGGATTGGGTGAAGCGTCGTTTGACGCTGGACGCGCGTTGCAGCGCGCACGATATAAGGCAACAGGCGGGCAGGTGCGATCATTGCGAGCTGGGTGAGGTCTCGAAGGTATCTCTCGTTCTTGCTCGCGCGTTGTCCGTTTTCAGTGCTTTACTGCCACGCACACAACTGTACATTCCTGCGAGCGATATCGCCGACAGATTTCGCTCGGCAACCTTCAGCTCTTACCTCTCTCGTCAATCAGAAAAAGAGAGACGGCGAGAAGCGGGAGAGTGTTGGTGCAGATATAATGTTTTTTTTTCTTTTCTTTTCTTTTTTTTTTTCTTTTTTACCAACCGCCTCTCGCTCATCTTTTCTCTCCGGGTCGACGCATTCACCTCGGTGCCCTCGCAAGGATCCCCTCGCGAGTTTCGGACGCGTTGCACCGCTCACGCGTGGGGTCGTGCCCTCGATGAGCCCAGGCATCCGGAGCAGGTGCACCGATCGATGAAAGCTTATTGTTCGTTACAGTTTTTATGAGAAGCGCAATAATAACAGACTCTCTTCGGGATGCACTTCTATTTTTCGCCTTTACGCGAGTATCCCCCCAATTTTCTTCGAAATCCGGCAAATTTGTGAGATCTTGCGAAATACCTGGATGGATCTTTGCTAATGTGAAACGCGACTGCGGCAGTCTCTGGTAAAGAGCGACTTGGAGATGCTGCCGTAGTTGGTCCTTTCATTAATCAGCTGGAGGGCCAGGCCCGGGCCGTGCAGCGTGATTAGGCCTGGGGGAGCTAGAGAGAGAGAGACTCTTGCCATGAAAAGGATGAGGGCTAGATCACTAACTGCTCGGACAGTGACGACCGATGACGGATGAGGCTTTGGAGCGGATCGTTTCAAGTCCAGCGTTCGAATAAACCCAGTCAGGACAAGAGAGAGAGCCCATGAAGAGTTTCCGCTTCGGGCAAGTTTCGTCCTCTCTCTCTCTCTCTCTCTCTCTCTATCTATCTCTCTTTCGTACAATCCGTTCATTCTTCTTCCCGGCATCTTCGCGAGCTCAAACGCTTTATAAATATATCTATACGGCGATGAACGCACGACCCCAGCGGCAATGTTGGACTCGCTAAGGTTCGCGCTGATTAAAGCGTTTCGTGGTGAATTCGACTCGCTCGTGTCTGATGCAGTGAGAAGACGGTGCGCGCTTCGGATGAAACGCTCGAGTGGAAAAAGGGAGATAGCCACACCCGTTTGGTAGAAATAACCAAGCGGATGTGCGGATTCACTACGGGCTTTCAAATCATCGTCTTCGAGTCAAAGGCCAGAGAGATGTGCCAATAAAACGATGATTTTCTCATGACAGACCTTGAAGCTCGATGAACCAACGGTAGACTCCATTTTGTAATATTTTTCGTCGCAAAGAGGGGATTCACTAAAAATTCTCGGTTTTTGCAATCTAGAAAAGTAGATGAATCCGGAGCTTTTTACTGCTGGCAGCATGAAAGTGTCGGATAAAAACCGGAAAAAGGGAGATAAGAATACGGAGCCTCGAACGACGGAGAACCGCAAAGAAGAGAAAAGGGATAGCGGAGTTGAGAAAGCTTCGCTCGCGAATCGAGCGTAATATCTATATATATATATATATAATATACGCTTAAGAGCCGCGTGCGCGCATTGAGAGGTCACGCTCCGGCAGGTGGCATGCGCGTGATTCAGTCGGTCGCGCAGCGCAAGAGATATCCAACGTTATATACAGGCTTATCTCCCGTTAATGCCTCCCCGTAATTTCAGCTTCTTTTTTACTCTTCATTTTTATCTCGACGTCTTGAACTTTCTCGTGTAAGAATTCCACGATCTTGAAAAAAAAAGAAAAAAAGTTCGTAACAAAAGGGTGAAAATATGATTTCATAAAGGAGCGAGTGACGTCACGCCTATTCTTGGAAAGAGAGAGAGAGAGAGAGAAGGCAAAACACAGAGGGAGCTCATAAATCTTCTTAAATACCTCGGCCGTAATATCTGTTCACGATCGTGGTGAGCTTCAAGTATAATGCACGATGCACGGCATATTGCCGTACCCGGGAGTCAAGAAGGTAGAAGATGCCTCGTACAGAATGGACTGTGAAATCATCTCGGGGCGTACAGCTGCGCAGCCGCGCTTAACAGTTGTAATGAGCATACAGAGCGCGGTGCGCGGGAGTGCAATCAGACTTCATCTCGTTGCGCGGGTGCATCCACATCCTCGGCATTTATGATCGCCGTTGGAAAAGGCATCGCAGAGTGACGGTAACTTGAAATGAGCGAGTCAAATTTCACACTGGCCATTGTAATATTTTCATCATGATGTGATATTAATATGAATTCACTCGAATGAAAAAAGTTTTCAATATTGAAATAATTTATAATATATTTTCATTCTTTTCGTAATATAGACATTTCAATGTTTTTAATTCTGTAATAAAATTTTTGTTCGTTATTGCACTTGCAATTATTGTCCTTCGATACTATTTACTGACATATTTTTAGGAATAATTTCTAACCTATTTTTCTTGTTTTAACAATATAGGCATCTCAGTATATAAATTTATAATAAATTTTCTGTTGATTGGCACACAGTACAATGCAGTTGCAATTATTGTCCTCAGATATTATTTTCATTCTTCTTCGTCACCAATATCTTTTCTTCCTTGCATTCTTTTTTGCCTCTTCGTATGGCAGTAAGAGCCTCGTGCCTGCAAGTCCTTTGCGGCGAAAGAGAGGAGCGCGAGCTTGTTCCACGTTGGACGAGAGAGTATTGAAGTCTTTGTAATCCGGTGAAGTTCTGCGGGGGAGACAAGGCGGTGAGTCATGGCAGGTGGTACACTCTGCAGGATCGAGGAACGAGCGCTTCGCGAATGAAGAAAAAAAAAAGAGGAGACGGGAGGACGGAGCGCAGAGGAAAGTCCGTGGAGAGGAGAATATTCGGCGAGTGGGTTCTTCTCAAAGATCGTGGCCACGCTCGAATGATCGTCCGATCACGACGAATGGCCCACTCGCGCTCGACAATAAAATCTCCAGAAAAAAAAACATTCACCGTTTCACCCTGTGGCTCGTGGATATTCCGGTCGGCGCCGTTTTTGTCTCATAGTCGTAAGCCATCACCCTTTCACTCATCAGAAAACAGTACTTTTATTTTTTACCAAGATGACGTAAATTGGAAAAAACATGCAAAATCGATCATTCTGAGAAAAATATGAAATAAGTAGGTTAATAGCGTTAATTACTGACTCCTTATTTTTCAACAGAAGTGTATATAATGCGTTCTAATATATATTTTTCTACTTGTAAGTATAATTCGTATTTTCGGACTTTACGTAATCAATATTTTTAGATGAAAAAGAGTACGTATTAATTAAATCGTTCAATTATTTATAAAACATATTATTCTGACGCCACGTAAGGTGAATTTTTTCCTGGAACGTTGTTAACGTATCTGGATGGAAGAAAAAAGAGAACGCGAACGATCGAAAGTGCAGTGCGGTATTTTAGGCTCCGTTTTTCCATAACAAGATCGACCGCTGCTCTGACCACGCACATGGACGAGAGAGAGAGAGAGAGAGACAGCGTTACGACGAGCATGACCGGCGCTTGGCGTAAAATCAAAGAGGATAGTCCGCTTTCTCTTTCTCGCGTTTCTGCCTTTTGTGCGCGATCCTCGGCGTGTATATAGCCCGATCGGTGTATAGAGTATAAGGCCTGACGTATACACGAGCGAAAAATGCGATTCGCGTATGCAGACGAGGAGGAGGAGGCTCCCGAAGCTCGGGCTTTCAATCAGTCCCAGTCAACGGCAACGAGTTTCAACGGGCGCAATTCTATCCGGCGATACCGCCAACAGTCCGTTAAAGGCTCGTCACAAACGCGCGACTCACGGCGAGAGTGCAGAAGCGAGGTCGCCGCAATTATTCGACCATTTTTTCTCTCATTATCCGTCCGAGAGGCTCGCCATCGGAGCCTTTCAAGACGAAGTGAGAGACCGGGCAAAGCAGCCTTTCCACGACGACCGATGAACGGGAGAATCTCAAGCCGGCAGCAAAAAGAGATAGAGATGGAAAGCGAGAATGAGAAAAAGAGAGCCTGGACAGAGGAGCAAAGATGGACTGAGGCACATATGCATGACCCTTGCTATACGTACGTATAAACATACATAAACGAAAGAGGCAACAGCATCTTGCTGGCGTGCACGTTCCATCGCGCGCTTTGCTCTATTCTTAGCCCTAGGATGGAACAGGTGGTCGGTTGCATCTAGTGTACTGCATTCTACTCCACTGCACGATGCAGCAGCTCGCATACGGTTGCATATTATCAGTATACGCAAGTACACACTCTCTCTTCACTTTGCTTCATTTAATCTTTTCCTTCATTAATTACCTGCTATTTCTTCGCCTGGCCTGTGTATCACATAAAACCTTTTTTACTTTATTTTTATCTACAGATTTTTTTTTTAATAATGCACATGGAATGTTTTTACAACCTTATTATGTTGTATTTTTTGAAATTGTTGGCCAACAGATGGATGAAGCAAGACGTGAGTTTAGTATACGGAAAACTATATGTAAAACTTGATTATGTCAGCCTCGTTAGCAGTCTTTTATACGAAAGTTGAAAAGACCGAGACGAAAGAGAGAGAGAGCAACGGAGCGGACCCCGGGGCGCCGAGTTTCCCGAAACTTTTGCATCTTTTTCTCAGTCTTGCCACGAAGATGTCAAACTCACGGGGTTCTATAGTAATGGCTTACCGGGTGGTCGAGCCAATGTATTCTGTTGTGCCACCTCGGAGACTGGCAAACGTGGAATATTTTGCCCACAATGCGGCATTCGAAGTATACTCGAGGAATATACATACAATTCCGATTCGCTCGGGGAAACGTGAAAAGAAATACAGTTGTCTTCTCCGTAGCACGACTGACCGGGTTTCCTCATCAAAATTTTTGCTTTGTTGTGAAATCGGGAAATCCAAGAGAGAGAGACATCACCGGGGGAATAGAGGGATTTTTTTTTCGAAAACGACTTGCCTGTGGTTGATCGGCCTATTTGACCTCCCACGGGACAATTAGATTCACGCGGTTGTCCAAAAGTTGTTCCAACATTTAAACGCGGATCGTGCATTGATCGCATGGCAAGTTCTCGCCAAACCCAGCTTCGTTCCTGTATCTGCCTTCTGTCAGAGTCGTTTCTCTTTCTCTTTATGGAAATGTACACATGTCGGACTATAAAGGACTGTCCTATGCCGGAACACAAATGGAATACGATGTCCTCGTATTGTGGTACAACCCGCAAGGGCTTCTGGATCCAGCCAAGGGCATAACGCCAAATTGTATTTCCCACATATCCCGCTATATTCCGCAGTACATATCTTTCACCCTCTCGCACTCGCATCAACGTCGTGTTGACCATGTGGAACAGTGCGATTCGGCAAATACGAGACATGTGACGAAATCTCAGCGTGTGCCTCTACCACTATTTTCAACCCGTGCGTCAAGGCATCCATCCTCGTTTCGAGTATATATCTTCAATGGAAATAAATTATAGGGACAGCCAGCCGTATACGCCGCACGCTACTCAAACTAGGCGTAAACTGGACATCACGCTGTCACGTAGAAAAGATATCCTACGGATACTCATACATATAAATGCACACACGTTGCAACTCTTACAGATATACAACCATTAGAGATGGACACATCGGAAGAATTAATAGCTAAAGGCTTGCCCGAATGTGACAGCCATTTCGCACGATCAGCGTCGCGAATGAGGAGAAAAATAATAAATAATGTTCTCGACGTCTCGAGTCAGGACAAATAACCACAAAGCTTGCAAGAAGGTTAATATTTATGTGACGCTGAATGATGAACTTTCATTAATTTTGGTGAAGGAAAGCCTTCATGGGAACAGTTTCTTTCTCAATGATAATTTTGGCATGTGTCGAGCCAAACACTCTCAAGAGAATAATGTATTTTCTCTTATATTGTCACTGCACACGGTAAGACGGAAAGCGGTCATGAGGACAGAGTAAAAACAAACACGCCGCGAGCATTCAACGAGAAGGGAGTTTGTTCTTTTTTCGCACGTTGTATGAATGTTCGAAAGATCCAATTCTTCCGGCCTACGAAACCGCAACGGAGGATGAGAGGAACGTCACGTTTGTGGATCCTAAAATAACCGAAAGCGAGGGGACAGCCGGAGCTTCTGGTCGATTTGGCCACCCGGGTGATGTCGAAGTACACCGCCGTCTCACGGCGAAACGTAGCGAGCGTGCAGAAGTCCAAGTCCCGAGAGAGATCTCAAGAGCTCGGGGAGGAGAGAGAAAGAAAGAGAAGAGAGAGAGAGAAAGCGAGAGAAGACATTGGAGAGTACGGTCACGCTCTGGCCTTCGCAAGCTGGCCTGACAAGCTCTCGATCACGGCGTGAGGTCCCCGTGTCCAGTCTGATATCCTGGAGGATTTCTCCGTCTCTCGTTGCCACGACTGCTCTCGCGAGACTTCGTCGTACTCGTTGTCGACAATGCTGCTGCACAATGACCAAGGAGTCGATATAGGTACGCGATGTGCAACGTCACGCGCGCGCCATCCTGTCGCCCGTTACTCTTTCACCGCGTGAGGTCTTTTCGTCGATGTCTCATCCTACCATTCTCGTACGTAGGCTTTTCAATGCGCCAATTTCCGATTTAACGTTCGTACAATACGAGCTACACTCAAGCCTCTAAGACAGGATAATAGTTCTGCTCGTCCCGATCGCTGCGATCCATAATTTTCTGCAAGATTGTCAGTTTTCGACGAATTTACCAAGCATGTAAATTAAACGGTGTATCTAACGCGTGAATATAATTATTTTTGAAATAATGCTAAATTATACTATTCTATATTAAAAAAGACATGAGGCCTCTAATCGATAAACTGGAATATAGAGCGTATTATGCGGAACGCATTGACTTTTGGCTAATCTCTACTCTATAAAAAAAATTCAACGTGCGTTGCTTTTAAAATAATGACCTTGATGTTTGAATAATTTATTTCGTCTCGCAAAAATTTTCAGGAATTACCCATTATAAAGTCGATTTCGTCGAGGACACGAAACGATATCGCCACTTGAAATTTTGAGATTTTCCTATTTTTGATTCTCGACAAATCAGGCTGGAGGTCCTCGAACATGTTAAATTTTCTCAGCTCATGTAAAAATATACCTGAATAGTTCGGAAATCGTCAACATAAAAAAAGAGAGAAAATTCGTCGAGCGTAACGAGAAAAAAAAATTTCAAATTTTCTTTAATCCCTCGGTCATTAGTGTTTCCATGGTGATCGGTCGAGGTCGAGGGAAAAACCGATTAACGTCTTAATTGTTCGGTTTTATGACGAAATTTAGAATCAGTAGGCCGGTGCCAAGTGTCGGAGTAAGACGTGTCGGGTCTCGCCAAATAGTTCATTATCAAAAACATATTTCGTACAAATTCGACAAAGTTTAATCGAGTGTCAGTTCCAGTAATTTTCCATCATACAAAAAGTGAGTAATTTAGTGTTTCTAATTTATAATATCGTTTCAAAATACTTTTTAAAAAAATATCAGTGCGGATGTATCCTATATAAAAAAAGGTGAATCAATTCTAATCAATTAATCAATCAATCGGATTGATTAATTAATCGGAAATAATCGGAACAGAGCGTAAAATATCAATTTAAACATGTGAAAAAAAGCGGCCGCGTTGTTGCTCGTATATTAAAAATGACGATTAAAAAGCTATTTGAAAATGTGTCCGAGGATCCCGAAATCAAAGTGCATCTCGTTAAAGAGAATAAACTTTGGTGTGTGATATGCAAAAGGTCAAAGAGCGCGGCGATATAACGATGTGACGACTATGTGGGAGGACAATATTTATACTACGACTGAGCCACACACTCCTACGCTGTCGTATTGATACATCCAGCATTCACGTATTACATTCGTGAATCGTGTGCGAAGAAAAATCTCAGCGCAGCGTGACTCCGTATTATTTGGTGCAACCCGGTCGCACGGGCTCGCAGCATGCAGTGACGGAGCCACTAAGTCGTTAGGCACCATTCAGAATCACCTTAAATCCCCATGAAGTAGCGATTATTTCATTCTTCCCTGTTGCTCTCGGAATTATAATTCGTGTTAGTTTTTTAGGCAAAAATACATCTGAAAAATATATTCAAATTTTTTCACGTTGTATCGTTAACTAAAAAATTTGAAATTTTTTTTTATTTTCTTTGATGTGCACTGCGATACTATCTCACAAATTAAAATTAAAGATACTGCAGCTCATTTTTAGCTGTAATATTTTCATTTTTATATTTATCTCGAAAGAGACAAATTTGATTTTTAGCTGTAATAATTTTTAGCTGTAATATTTTCATTTTTATATTTATCTCGAAAGAGACAAATTTGATGACACCACCCACACCAAAGATTCTAAAACAAGGCTGTCATTGAGACTTAAAAGCGAAGAGAGCACCCCGTGCTCTCGAGACGTGCGTGTGTTCCCGAGACCGGAAGATTACTCTGGATGGGAGAAAAGACAAGTCAAGGCACTGTGCCAACTGGATTAGGTCAGGATTTGTCAGATACGATTTTCAGGCTCTTTCTTCTACTTCTGTTTCGGAGAGATGTCCTTATCTTTTAATTTTGAAGTAGTATATCCGCTTCAACGTCTATTCCAGAAATATCAGAAATCTATATACTCAATACGAATAAACTCCGCAAGCACTATTACGGTTTCCGACCAGTAAGTGGATTTTACTGATACAGAAAAAATTAATGGATCTGTTGAACGATACGATGCACCGTTAAAAAGGATCTTTACTTTTCTCTTTAATTCTCCAGTATAACGTCGAATAAAATTTTTTTTCGATCATCGATGGAAAAATACTTTTTAGTCAACTATCCATCACGACTAGCTCAAAAATGATTACATCCGCGTAAGGTATTTGAGTAAACAGTGCTCGGCGTGTGAGTTGACGTGTACACGGGACTGGACCACCGGGAGAGCAAAGGCGAGGGTTCTCTCACAAGGAAAGCTTGTGTTACGAACCGGAGCGGCTTTGTAGGCATGGGGAAGCCGAACGGGTTCGATTCATTCTGAAATCCTACATGATTCATTACGAGACGATACGCGATTCGAGCTGGCCTTGTATCGCGACTTTGCTGCTGCTGCTTCTCTCTGTGGCGATTTCGATTCGATAAAGA
Source organism: Cremastinae sp. A BG-2022a (assembly GCA_030522545.1). Classification (NCBI taxonomy): domain Eukaryota; kingdom Metazoa; phylum Arthropoda; class Insecta; order Hymenoptera; family Ichneumonidae; species Cremastinae sp. A BG-2022a. The sequence continues at coordinate 28,309 of JAPYYW010000139.1, read as the reverse complement.
CGCAAAGTCGTGATTAATCGACAGGATTGGCAAACCTTGAGCTTCGCAGGAAAGCTGTACATTCGAAATATAAATCTATATTTTATGTTCGCTTGTCACGGTCGTGGGACGATTAACCAAATTGGATCGAACAATAATTCGAATCTGGTAATATTTTTCGATGTGCCAGATAGAGATGTACGGTCGCGGTTCGATTGCACACCCAATTCCACAGAGAACCCGTGGAATAAATCTTGACGGGTTAATCCGTAAAATGTTAGTGGTATACGAAACGAAAATCAAACTGTTGAGAATAAACATGGCAATTAAAGACTCGGCGAAGGGAACGACGCTGTGTACAGTTTTTTCTTCGCGTTCGTCCGACGCGAGTCTCAGACTTTTTTTGATTGACTTGTACAGCCCTCGTTGCATGCATAATACACACACAAGCACGATCCCGAATACGTCCGTTCGCGGGCTCGAATTTTCGTAATGCTCGTGCCAGTCGAAATGTGTGTGAGTGCACGAAAGAGCGCGTTACGTCTCGAAATGACGAAGGAAATAAAAAGAGAAAATACGAGATTTTGCTGAACGTTTAAGTAGCGATCCAACGATATAATTAACCGAGCATCCTGGTAAGCAAACCGAGAGAAATTTCCGAAATGAAGCTTTACAAGTTATTTTCCATGAATGCGTATTTCATTTATATCAATGAAATATATTGTTCCAAGTACACGAAGAATTCTTTTATTCCGCACTCGAAAATAACATCACGCAAGACGATTATATATGTTATTATTTTTTTCATATTTTTTATTCAGACTATTGAAGACTCAAACACGCTAACTTCGTTCCCGTTGCAAATGATGCACGTGTATATGCCCGGAATATAAATTCCGATTGGGTCACACGGTCACGCACCTTCGTTGGGAATTTTTTCAGTGAATGAAAATTTCTTCCGGAGTCGAAAGCGAATTTCGAGCAGAGTCTTCGAAATTTATGGCTTCTAAAAAAATATTTATAAGAGTGTGAAGCAAGTGGATGGACGTTGCGGAAATTGTTTTCACACCCGAGCTTCGAGAGAAAAAGTTTGGAACGAAAACCCTTGAGCAATAGCGAGAATCGAATATAATATATTTTTCGTTTCTCTAGTACTCTTCATCCACGAATTCTATTAGCTTTTGTTAGTTCAGTGAAAAAAATCAAGAGAGTGCAAGGCCGTTTCGCACGATCGACCAGCAGCGTCGTAATAACCAATCTTCTTTCCGACTATATTGAAATTTTCAGTGCTAAAAACGCCCCTGCGCTCGGTGTTAATGGGTACAACGCTTGGCTGATTATAGAGCGGCGGAAAAGAAGTGCCTCGAAGCGCGAAACTGGCGAACCAAAGAATCCGAGTTCGGTATTGTAGGGAAGTGTAGAAAGAGTGAGAAAGATATATACCCTTTGGAAAACGACCACCAGGAAACCCCGACCACCTAAAGGGATTCGAAATCCTCTTTCCACCCTCACTCTGTCAAACGAAAGAGAAAGTTTCTTTCGAAGCAAAATTTGGAAAAAAAAACCAGCAGGATGTGCGATCTTTGTATACACCTTACGATTTTTTCTACCTCGTTTCGACACCTTTTTCGTAGGTATTATCACTCGATTCACAAGTCTAAGTACTCCAAACGTGGCTCAAAAGTTTACTGCAAGTGTCATAATCTCTAGTCGAGGTTACCCGCAGCTGCCAAATTAAGCAGCAAGTGTAATAACGTGGCTAGTCCACTGGAAAATTCCCAGTGTTGTGTACTGAACTACGACGCGAAGCTTTTATTAAAGCCGGTGTACCCTCATTAAATGCCTTCCCCTGCTTATATTAGACTCCGCAGCGATATATTATAGTGGACTAGCCAGCCACATAAATTTATGAAATGAACCAACACCGCATGCAAATATTTACAACATCCACGTCTAAAATAATTCGTAATACTTAAAAAATTGTTTTATGTTTCCAACCAACTTTCAAAAAAGTATCAGTTTCGTTCAGTCTATGAAAAAAAAATTATAATAATTTATTAGCAACATATCCAAGCTTTAATTTTTCTATAGTCAAGAGATTTTCCAGGAGTCTGCGAAAAATTTTTCAGTAAATGGCTACGAATAAAAGAAGCAGAGGTCGTGGCTTTGACGATTCACCGAGTATAGGCCACGTTTCATTGTATCAACTACCGGATATGCGACGGAAAGACGGTTCTAACTGGACGTATCTTGCTACTGGATATTCATGTACACTTGCACATTATATGGAGAATCGTCTCGGCAACATTTTCGATCTATCCCCGAAGACCGAGAGCACAGAATAACGTTCACAAGAGACGACAAGTCCATTGACAAGGAGAAGCCAGAGCACAATGGAACGAGGCACGAGTTTCTCTCTGACACGCCTATCGAGCGAGCACGGTATCTAGGCAAATCCCGAGTGAAATACCCCGTTCATTCAAAGACTCAATGTATCTCAGTACATGCCAATGCTCGGAGGCAATTTTCTGTTGAGTTCTCTCGGACTGAATCGGCGTCGCATTGCCACGACACTTCGCCAGTGAATTGGCAGGAAGCTCGTACACCGCTTAACTCTCCGCTTTTTCTTTCTCCTTCCCTTTCGACCCCTCTCCTCTCATTCTGCCTGGATTCTCGCACGTTTCTTTTTTTCATCCTCGGGTCAATGAGATTATCATTCGAGAGGCCTTCGAGTCTCCCTCCGGTCTCTCGACTCTAGGACGATACATTCATTCATCAATTCTTCTCCGTTCGTGAGAGAGATTCACGTTGAAGATTTCATTTTGTATACGCCATGGTTTACACACGCACACTCTCATTTTCTCTTATTCCCCCTTCTCACGCTAGTTCCAAGCTATTCTCCGTCTCTCATTATAGAAAGAATCGTCAGAATTCAAGGACAGGAAAAAAAATAAGAAAAAAGAAAAGCTGAGAACTCGATTTGCCAAAAATGCCTTGAATAATTCTCTTTGCTTATCAGCTCGCCAATGGTGAATCTTTCTGGACCATGCTAACGGGGAGAGAACTTTTAGCCTCGAACACCGGGCCATTTATCGCGAGTGTTTCTTTGTGCTTAGCGCGATTAGCACGATGCCGCGACGAAATTATGACTCGCTCTGTCTCACTTTTCTCTCTTTCTCACTCTTAGAGGACGACGCTTGGTTAACTTGGCGAGCTAAATAAATTAGTGCCAGTGTGTTGCATACATGTGCGGTCTGCCCGCATTTCCTTTTTTCTCTCTTTTTTTTATTTTTATTCTCTTTTTTTTCTTCCGGCGAACGCAAGCGCGCTAATGGATTCGTGACTGGATCTGCATCTCTCTGTTTCCTTTTATCTCGTACTGGCGGTTTATTCGTGTTATATTTTAGTCTTGCATATAAATATTTATTTAAATATATATATACGTAGACACTGCGATATACCAGCTCGGTGCATCGATTAATTTCTATGGTTCACGTCCCAATCCCTGGATATTCCAAAAGTTTTCGATGGGAGCGAGAAAGACGATTATCGAAATGATTAAAACTTTACGTATGCGACGAGAGAAACGCCCAACCAACGTTCGCACCGTTGACTGTATCCAGAAATTTTTCACGCTCTTGGATATAACTCGTTAATAACTTACCTACCTCACAAACTTACCTTTTGCGTACATTTTCAAAGTCGTTAATAATATTTCTGACGTGTGCAGCTTGAAATTTCGGGAATGGAAATTTCGATTAAACATTCAACCGACGGAAGGAAGGTTGCAGGAAGTCGAGATCTCACACGTATCTCCCACGATCTCAAGCCCTAAATGCAAATGACAGGTCAGCTTATCTGCATGCAAAAGCTCATGTTGGTCAACCGCGTTTTCGTGGGTTGATTTTCGCACGCGCATTCATCGACCGCAATGCGATTTTTTTTTCTTTTTCATCTTCGTTCGTTAACGAAGCGCAGTCGCGCCTAGTAGCAAGCGTGGAGATGAAATCAGAAGACGAACGGAACTGGCGTGCCCACTCGCGAATTATAATTGGTACGTAATTAATGATGCCTCTGCTTATTTGACAGGCACTGGATGGCCACCGAGTGTGCGTGGTGCGCGCGATTACGCGTATACTTCCAGTGACTCATTTTGCTTGGGCAAGCGGTTGCACGCCGATCCGGGTTTCAATGGCTATTTTCGAAACTCAATTATCGAAGGTGTTATTAAATGAGCCCGGTATACGGAGGATAATGTAATGTCGTTTGAGGATAACACGCTGACGAGAAGGAACCGAGTTGGCTCGTACTCGTCGCGTGTCTCCGTTTAATGAAACGCAAAACCTCGGGAACGCGTACAAAGAGTGAGAGAACGAGTTAAATGTACGGCATGTCGATACGATCAATACACGTCATGCGCGATAAGTGTTCCGCACGGTAGGACATGTACGCTTGTGACTCTGTATCAAAGTGCGACTGATCAAATCAGAGATTAATCTTCACATAAACACAACAATAAAAGATTCGTTAGTCTTCTTGCATATCGAATGGACTAGGGATATCCTTTCACTCATTTTTTTTCTGTTTACTACCTGAAAGGTGAAATATTGAATATTTTATTGAATTTTCAATCAACCAACCAATGAGTACAGTTCGAGAGAGTTCTAGTTCAACAGTGCGGGTGATTTGGCGTGATTTGGCATGAAAAAGATTTTTGTTTTTATTTGTTTTCTCAAAAAGCGTTATACATGTTACAATAATGTACGGAGATTTAAGGTGAAAGGATTAACACCACCAACTATTGTATAATATAATGTTGTGTATACTCACCTAAAATCTGGTAATTGATAAATGGTTTAGTAAATTTTTTTTACGTTTTTGTGTTAGTTGCAATTAATTCAGTAACTGCCTTTGTGTCATGTACGCGTGGATCTGTATATGTGTGAATGTTGTCCCTCCTAATTTCATCGTTGCCATCAAAATCACCATCATTCTCATAATATCACAAATACGTTATTACCAATTCATAAATTATTTAATTTCGTAATGATCAAGATTGCCTTTGCGCCGCTTCAAAGCGGTCCAATTAGCTCGATTGTTTTGCGATATTGAACGTCTAACATTTGCCCTATATTCATCCTCATACGCGTTCAGATACAGATTTTTCAGGATTATTTGATTATCTAGCTCGGAGGGTGCGAGAAATCTCTTGGAGCGACTCTGCTGCTGTGCCTCGAGCCCGTTCAACGTAAATTCCTCAGATTTAGATTCAAGATTTTTACCCTGATAGATTTGCGATGCAGTTGATTTAGGGCGTTCATTGCTCAGGGGTGACTGCACCGAAAGTAATTTCCTATTCTGATAAGCAACCGTTGTCTCCTCGACGGCATTTCGTATTCTCTTCGTGCGATGCTTCTTCACTTCGTGCAGTTGCTGGTCATTTATGTCAAATGTTGGTACTTCATTTTCCGAAATGGCGTCGCTGACAGTAGTTGCCACAATTATGCTCGACCGAGTCACGTTCGAGCGCGTTTCATTATTTGTATCTTCAGCAAGGTCCTTCAAATTGTCCGTACTACTCGTCGTCATAATATCTTCTAATTGATCAGCATCTACGACGTTTAATTTATGTTCTATGATATGTTTGAAAAATGCGTATATTTCGCCGACGGTAAACGTAGTACCGTTTCTAACAGGAAACTTGTCGATATTCATTCTTCGTATTAACTCATCTGTGCCATTTTGAGTTTCTAGGATCGATAATTTCTCGTTAACATAACCATTGATGAACTCATAAAATCCTTTGTAGTAACTCTTCGTCCTGTTTCGTTTCTTTTTCTTATCCTTCATAGTTTTATTTTTCTTATCCGCATGAGCATCTGATTTACGTCTTTTTGATTCTTTTCTGTTATGCTTCTCACTCCAACGCAATGATTTGTTGTAGAACTTCATGATTCTTTCAAATTCTCGTTTCAGTTTGCTGAACTCGCGCTGATTCCTCACCTCGAAACCTTCGTGACTGTGATTCGAGTTACCCCTCTTCGTCTCAGCGAGATTGACATTAAAAAAATTTTTGCTCATGAGATTCAGAAGCTCATGCATACTCGTGTTAGTCCCATTATTCTCACGTTTGGAATCAATTCTCTTAAGTTTACGATAAACAACTCGCAAAAAATCAATCATTTTTTCGTCCCTCGAGTGTGATTTGTTTCTGTGAGTTGTGTTTTTCTTGCGAGTAATTGAAGCATCTATTGAATTGTTGTTTATACTGATTTTCATTTCTGCTCCGTCTATTTTACTATCGATAGAATTGTGATTCACGTCAGATTCAGGATCCTCGGAATTCTTCGTCGAATTGTGAGACGAACCGACCGACTCTCCTATTAATCTAGAATTTCGCTTGTCAACGGTATGAGACTTTTTGAGTTCAAGATGCAGCAACTTTTCGCCAATCTTGTGAAAAAAATCGATGAACTTGCGGTAACCCGGCTTCGAATCGTTCAATTTGTCTTGATCATCAGTAGATCTGCGACGACGACTCCATCGTATTCTCGGATGTTGCCCCGGAAGGCAAGCCGGACGTTCTCTGGGACTCCAATTGCCACCAACGCAAGTTGCGCCCGTCGGTCCTTCACTCAGCACATAACCCTTGTCACAGTCGTACATAATTTGCTTATTGTTCGGGACTTTCTTTACGTACGGACGATAATCGTACACACCCATATTCCCCACTAACAAAACTTTACCATTCTCGATATACCCAGGGAAAGGGCAATAAACTTCAATGCAATGAGGTATATCACCCGTCCAATTACCATAACGACACACGACTTGCTTGGAAGAATTGTTCGGTCCCCCTCCTATCAATGTATAACCGTCCTTGCACTTAAAAACTGCCTTCATACCATGATCAGTCTTTGCTGCGATCACCATACCGTTTTTCGGTGATTTCGGCAACTGCTTGCATCTCGCGGGTGAGCAACTTGGAATAATGGACCAAGTACCGTTTATACAGACGACGGGCGTATTGTTTGCCGCGAACTCATAATCACTTACGCAGGATACTAGAAGCCGTTCACCATGTTCCACAACCGTTACGTTGTTTATGTGATCACGATCGTGGCTGGCAACGGTTATACTGCCATTCTCGATTTGCGGCACGACGCACGGTGCTAGACAATGAGGAAGAGGGTATCGCCACTTGCCGTCTGTTTGGCATACGGAAGACGCGTTACCTTCCATCTTCATGTGCTCCTTACACCGAAAGATTAGGGTTGCTCCGAGCCCGGTCCCTTCGACAGAAACAAAATGCAGGCACACTTTAGTTCTATTAGAAAACTATTTATAAAGCTTGGATGATGAAAAAAAAATGATGAAATGTAAGAGATCGTGAAAAATACTAAAAATCATTTTCGGGGAAGGAAATCGGTATTCAAGCATTTGACTTTCATTCACCTGGCTCATTGTTCTCAATCCAACCGTTGTACAAAATTCCTGGAGAGCCACAGTTAATTTCCTTGCAAACAGGAGCCTGACCGGACCAGCGACGGTCCGCGCTGCATCTACGTGTCGCTTGACCCGATAGACTATAACCGTAGTTACATTCATACGATACTATGGAATTATACGCGGTCGAAGTGTAAACAGCAGTTCCATTACGTGGATTTTCCGGTCGAGGACATTGTACGGCTGTTACCTTAATCATTAAATTTCCATACACGATGAAGCTTATATGGAAATGCAGAAACTGATGCGTACGTTTTATATATCTCTTTAATTCATTCTTACCTGTACGCATTGTGGTAGTTCTTTGGGAGACCATGTACCATCGGCGAGGCAAATTTTTTCCATTTTTCCCACCAGCTCGTAAGAATCGACGCAATGATAAACGACTCGACAATTATAGGTGTAACATTCACCGGCGTGCCATCCATTCGGAATATCTGTTGGAGCTCCGCAGCTTCTGGGTTCGCACTTTATATCAGGCCCATACCAATTGGCAGCTTTGTCCGCCATAAGACATTTAGCTTTAGGAGATCCAGTCGTTTCGTAACCGTGATCACAAAAATATTGAACAGTCGTGTTAAGATCAAATGTCGTTTGCTCGAGTGACGCATTGTGCCTGGCATTTTTTATTTTCAAAGGGTCTGAGCAAAAGGACGACTGCTCCTTCTTGCAGGCTGGTGTAGTCCCAGTCCACTGACCATCAGCTCTGCAAGTTCTCTCGGAAAGGCCGACAGTAAAGAAACCCTGATAACAAGTGTAATGAGCCCTGTCACCAAAAAATCTCCCAGTGATCGTCAATTTTCCGTTGGGAATTTCTGCCAATGCGGGACACTCTCGTTCAGGCTTTATGCACGACATTCCGCAAGGGCCGTCGCATCGACACTTCTTCTTCTTGCTCTTGCAGTCCTCATCGGTGGAGCACTTTCTCAGACACTTTTGACCAAGAAGTCCCGCTTGCTCCTCGTCTCTTGGACACATGGCCGACGGCGAATTGCGCGGGTTTTTGTAAATTCTTCCATCATCGTCAACCTCTGGTTTCCCATAAGAATCATCCTCTTCCTCATCCTCGTCCCAATCTTCGTCCTCGTCGTCTTCGTTATCATCGGCCGTCGCTGCCTGTTGCTGAAGCTTCCCCTCTAACGAAACGACCAGAGAGCACAAAAATCCCACTAATAACAGTATTGTCACTCTCGGTCTCATCTTAACTGGTGATCGATCTTCTTCGAAATTGATTTACAATTTACTTAAATTGACGTTATTGTTATGAAAGTGTCTGACTCGTTAGTCCGAAAGAAGTCTCACATGGCCAGTACGAGTTTCCCGTTTAAACCGCGTTATCTTTTGAATTTTCTGCGAGCAATCCCGTACACGGTATGTGCAAATTATAAAATTCCATCGAGTTAATTGTGCGGAAAAGTTGGTTAAACGCTCAGGGATACTTTTTAAAGAAGTTAATTATTTTCGATATTGAAACGTTACAGACTCTCCGGCAAAACGCCGTTCGAACCGGGCCGCGGCGCCGATTAATTCCACTCCGTTATTGCTTTCTGGGCAGACTAACGTTTTTGTCCGGACTGCGGCTCCGTGAGAGCTCATGGCTCTGAAATTCTAGGGGTTATCAAGCGCATGCCGCTTTGCGCATCGGGGTTGTTCAATACATCTCGAGCTTCGCGCAGCTTCCAGTAGGTGGCAGAAAAAATATATACGTTTATGGTGCTCCCCAAGGTAAAGTTCGATTATTCTCATGTATTTAATTTATTAAGTAAATATTTCACAGAACATATGAAATATAGATTCGGAAAATATAGATTCGTTGTTTTATCAATGATAGAGTATAAATTTGGAAGGTTCATTGAAGAAAGTTTGAAAGTTTGAAAAATAAAGCAGAAAAGGATCAATTTTTTATTCAAATGTTCCATCGGAATCCTATTAAAGTCTATATATTTGTACGGAATCTTGATGGAGGGAATTTGATTACGTTCACGTTGAAACAGCCTCGTTGTTAGCGTAAGCTCTTGTAGGCTATTGTCTCCGTAACGATTGTAATCAATTGATCTGCAGTTGAACGACGCGCGGTGGTGGTTAAGCGTAGGCGAGAGGTGGAGGGCTGCAGAGTACGCACAGCACGCATCTTTGGTCCTTATCCCCTCGCTCGATGCTATCGACTCTGCAGCACTGCGGCAGCTCTCCACGATTCTCGAGTGTTGTTCATCCAATGTCTTCATTTGTCTTATTCAAATGAGGCACTTCGAGAGAATCTTCGACTTTATACACTATAACCAATTCTAACTGTACGAAACTTGTCTTTTCATTCTTTTAAAGATGCATTCCGTACCAATTCTTAATTTATTTCTAGCTTTAAAAAATATATATTTTTTACATTTATCAACTGAATTAAAAATTTAGAAAAAAGTTTCTTCTCGATATTGATCAATCCAAGAATATATTATCAATGCAGATCAAACTGAATTTAATTAAATAAGTTTTCTTGATAATGTTTTGACGTTAAGAAAATTGGAAATACGCTTTAATCTGGTATTTTCTTTATCAAAGATTGAATTTATACTTTTATAAGCTCTGACGACTGAATTTTCCTGTAAATGAGTTCGAGTGCTTTAAATGAAGTATTATGAGCGTTAAACCTGGTGAATCGAATGTGAAGATGAAACTCAAGTTTCTTGCTGCTTTGTAATAGTCTTCGATGTCAACACTAGGTATCGTGCGCAGCGTATCGACAAGAAAGTTTTATCTTAACTTGCTCAGAGTTTCGAGTGGCCTTTCTTCCTCTCTGTTGCTCTCTTCCCCTTCTCCTCCCAGCGGAAGCTGAACATTGAGTTGAAGCTCGATGAAAGTTTGCGCGACGGGAATTTCACGCTTGTATATACATACTTATTATATACGTACACTTATCGTAAGCTCTTTGGGTTCCTACGGTAGTTGTCTTTTCAACAACTTGAAGTGTTTCTCCTGTCGGCTTCTCCCTCATCCCTAGCCTCTATTCATTCCATTCTCTTCTTATAAGGTGACTACTTTATACTTCATCGACACACAAGAGCGAGCTACATGTACTATAGCAGAGTTTACTCTTTCAAACTGTTATCTCGCCTAAGACCACATGCGCGAATTTTTCCTCGTGCAGTTGAGTCGGTCTTCCGCTTTCTCCTCCGAATCTTCCATTCTCTTTGGTTTTTTCCTCTTTCACGTCCTCTTATCCGTCTCAATGACGTTTCTCCTAGATTTTCTCTCCTCTTGTTGAACTTTTCGCGTTTACTGCACGTTCCTGTCCCCAAACTTTGTTCACGTGCTGCAATACTGGCTTACCCAATCTTGCCGTCCTATAGAACACGTACAAGATACAGAATACAAGCTAGAAGCCAGTTGGTTCGTATCAGAGAGTCTCAGAGCTGAAAGCTCTTTCTCGTCCCGCTGCTTTTCTTCTCCTCAATTTAGAGACCAATTCAATTCAGGTTTCCAACCGTTAAAAGTGTCCGGAGAGGATTACAGATTGTACTCCAGGGATGCGCATTGACACACAATGGCGACGAGCTGAGAAAACACAAATGGAAAATTCGGGTCACGAAATCGAGTCGAAATGAACTAATTCAATCGCAAAGTCCGAAATACAATATTTTATCATAAAACCTGGTAAATATTACGTCTGGAGAAGCTGGGATGGAAAAGTGGGCACGTGCTTGGCAAACGTGGTGAAAGTCTGTTGCCTTTTGACGGGAAGATTGTCGGTTAACTCGAACGTTCGCGCGCGATGTCGTGACGAGCGTGTCCGCTGCTGGACCAAGATGTATCCCGTCGCAAAAAATTCACTGCTCGCCGTCCTTGCTTCTGTGTCGTCTGCAAAACTGGAGCACCGTGAAGTCTCAAGATCATAGTAATTATGAGGCGGCGTGCAAAAGCAGATTCTCGCGTACATTTTTTCCCGATATATCTGTATACACGAAATGTATACAAGCCCGATGCAATTAAGCCGTCACACGGGGGGAGTAAGAAGAGCGCGCTGTATCGTCATCCATTTGGATTCACTCTCACTCAACGTGAAATTCCATTTTTTGGCCCTCTTCTTATACTTTTATTCCTCATTTGGAAGATATATACGTACAAAATTAACGCACGTGATCGCACGCGTGCAACGATTTTATAATTTACAATTAAAATTGTTGTCGCACGTTTGAATCTCCTGTCCAATGTTTACGCATGATCGAAGTCTCGGTTTATCGACATTTTTCGATCTCATTAAAAAAAAAATCGATCACTAAAAACTTGCAGATTATTTAACTCAACGGTTATACTAACAGTCATTATTTTAAATTTTAAATATATGCTCGATGAATTACAATACAGGAAGGAGGAGCGACGTGTCAGCCAACACGTTCATTGTCACGACCAATTCTTTCCCCTCTGTTTTGTCTCTCTCTCTCTCTCTCTCTCTCCTTTCGTAAGCCCATCGGAAGACCGGATCACGCCGAGTTCAGTATTTCCGGTTTAAAGTTCCGCATCATTGCAAACTCGTTAATTATCCATTCAGCATTACTTCCTATATATGCGTTTTGTGGTTTGTTCGTGCGCGGATGTGACGTCTTGGATTTTAGCGCGTGTCATGCTGAACGATGTTTCATGCGTGATAAGGAATAGGCTTATTCGTATTACGTATCATCGAAATATCGCGGATACACCTATAAGGAATTCGATGACGACTTGCCGAGCACATTTGGCTGACACACATGCATATTCTACATATTAATTGCTATACTCCAGCTGAAAATTAATCAACGCGAATGTTTTGTGCTCAAACGATGAGTATTTAATTTTTTTTGGAAAAATACATTCGACACGCGTGCGTGTTTCTCGGAGTTATACGGCCGCGTGTGAAAAAGTTCTGAAAGAGCCGAGTGACACGAATAAAAAAAGACGCCCGGAAGGATAGAAAAGAGCCACGTGTGTGTGAGGGGGACTGCACATATTCGTCCTCTTCGAGTTTATCCGCGCTTAAAAAGTGTACAATTTGTTTCTCCGTCTCCCTCGTGCCTTTTTCTTTCTTCGAGCTAAGTTTTTGCCGTTAAGCCGGAGCGCTCGAGAGGATAATGCGAATGTTAAGATCGAAATAACCGGCTGATGAAAAAAAGTGTTCCACATTCGGGGACGATTATGCTCCGAGACAATATAGGAATCACGCAACTCGAGAGAAGGAGATACACTTCCCTCTTTTCTCTCAGGTGGGTCGGGGACACACATGCATCCTTACTTCCAAGCGAGGCTTAATTTCGCCTGTTGCATTCTTTGGTATACCAATTCGCTCGATATCAGTTATTATCCCATCGTTTTTGTGCTTCGAAGCACACTGAGCCCATATATGCACGGCAATCATATCGTAAGTTCGTACGACGGTAAGTACACACGTGTATCATAACCGGACGAAATATGGGTTTATAATGTATGGAAAATGAAAAAGGAAGAGAGAAAAAAAAGCTGGGGATTGTTAACGCTTTCGTTCGAGAAGAGACACACATGAGTTATGACGAAAATGAACCCACTCGGGTATTTATGTCATTAAAATAACGAGCTGCGTTTACACGCAGAACTATATCCTCCGCCATATGTCATTAAAATAATAAGCTATAGTTACAAACTAGAACAATTTCACGCCAGTTCGCTCGCACACTTCGCCCATTTTGCTCCTTATATTACTCAGTTTTTGCAACAGCCAGCCAATCGAGTCCGAGAATCCAGATTTGGTCAGAAGCGTTTTCTCCGCGGACACCAAAAAAAAACGTAATTGCCTCGAAGACAAGTCGATATCCAGTGTTTTTCTCTAAACGCCGGATTACAAAATGAGTTTATTGAGCTGTTTAACATTCTTACCAAAGAGTAAATAATTACAATAATGTCTCCATAGAAAAAATTCCCAGCCTTTTTCTCCCCTCCATTGAAAACTCGACTCACGAAATAAAAGTTTTCCCATTGATGAGCGTGTTATCCGATCTTTCCCTACATGGTCCTTTGCCTCGCGCTTCTTCATCCTCCCACCTGACGCGTGTAAACACATATCGCATTTAAATGTTCGTTATTAGAGTCACACTTACGGACTCTATTGTGGCTTTTCCACGGCCTAGACATATTCCTACATAGCGTTTCCGCTTCCGGCTGTGTATTACACGTGCGCGTCATCGACGAAACGTCTTCGTTCGATCGTCCGTGAACACCTGAGCCTCTGTCTCGCTCTTTTTCTCTCTCTTTCTCTCTCTCGTAACGCTCCTCTCGAGTTCGAACGTTCGTGCGCTAAGGAGCATTCGTAATTTTTCAGGGACTTTACGACGCGGTTAGAAGAAGCGTCAGCCTCGAGGATATTACATTATACGTGCAGTAAAAATATCCGCGGTACGTGCAGTATTTCTCCTCGTTATTTCGCTCTCCGGCGCGAACTTTGCTTCCTACGCGCGCGGAGAAAAATCGAGCGAGCCGAAGAGAGAGAGAGAGAGAGAGGCGAACCACGCGCGTAATTAATATATCGGGGATGCGGCGGTATGTGCTTTGAAATTTGCATTTGTCTGGGCTACCAGGAACGAATATGCGAAACTTTTTAATGCATAATTAATAATATATCGCGGGAGAGGGAAGGGGCGAGGGCACGAATGAATTTGCATGCGATATTAAGCGGGCTGGAAGCTCTAAAATATCTGTAGATACGTCTGCGTATTAATTAATCGTCGCGTCGTGGAGTATAAAAGGAACGTATGGCAGAAAAAGGAATATATGTACTCGCTCTGCCATATAGGAGAGATTAGCATTGTTGAAGAAGCGATTCATGATGGAGCAATCAAGAAAAAATCTTCTTGTTTTTGTTCGTCGTTGCGCGTGGACGGAAAAAAAAGGCGATTCTGCCGAGGCACACACTCGATCGTACGTAGCAAGGTCGATCATTATTTCTTTTTGAATATATATCCCAGAGCGCCGATTTCTTTAATGTTCTCGTTGCAGTGAGGGCAGATGAATAATGATCTGCCAGCCGATACAAATCGACGTAATTCACCAGCGAAAAGCGCGTATACAAAGCGCGGTCGCAGGAAATATCAGGCGAGAGGGATGAGAGGAAGAGCCGAGGATCAACGATTCAGTTCTGATTCCAATTAAAAGAATACAGGTATAATGCGGAGGGCCAGCGAGATGGATCCGGCCAATCTTTCCTCATCGTAGGGGCGCACACTTTTCGTATCTTTTTTTTTCCGCCTCGCTTTTGATAGGAAAGAAATCGCGAGAGGGTCGTATCCCGCAGGGTGATTGGTACTTCGGCCTCGATCACATGCATTATTATTCGCATGCATTAAAAAATTGTGGGAAAATAAATATACTCGGGCCGAGTGCCAGTTCCGAAAAACAATCGCTCAACGATCGATTAAAACCCATTCTCTCGATTTTTTTACTTCATCGGAGCTCGACGCAATTAATTTCCGAACGGATTTAATAATAAATACGTATAGAACTGCTCGTTTCGCCAACTCCCACCGACGCGGTGCATTCGTTCTAATGAAATATTACGAAGCGATGCAATGCAAAAAAGTGCGAGGGGGGGGAGGGGAGAGCGAGTTCTTTATCGTTAGTTATTATCACGCGAAGCAGCATCGAAAATTGTATTTATTTCGCAATCTACCTCCTATATTACTGTAACTGATTGTGATTAACAAGATCTCTCGCGTGCCACGTAGATTTATACAAGCATGTACCCAGAGGCAGAAGCAACAGCAGCAGAACCGGGGTCCCTCCTGCTTCTTTGACAATTTATAGCCTCTCGCCCGGTCTCTGGATACCCATTTAATTTCCGTGGATAACGAAAAACAAACTCTCAGTCGTACACACACGTACGATACGGATGCGAGAGAGAGAGAGAGAGAGAAAGAAAGAGAGACAAAGACAGAGATGGAAGGCTAAGAGGTTCTCGGTTCGGATTTCCAGGCGAACGGGCGTAGGCGTACGTAATAACTCCTCATGCGGTTCTCCCGGTGGAGGAGCGTGTGCCTCGCGAGCCAGCCCGAAATGAACACACGGAATCGCGAGAGGAGAGACAGAGCGAGCGAGAGCCGAACCCGCGTGCGTTTATCCGCGTCCGAGAAAGAGCGAAAAAGAGAGGTCCTGTGTATATAGCCGGGGATGGCCTTTTAACCTTATAAGGCGCTTGCACCTGCCGCGTCCAGATAGCGTGTGTTTTTTTTTATTTCTCATTTTTATCCCATTCATTATCAAAAGGGGCCTGAAAACGACAGATCAATGCTCAATTGGAAGTAAAGCGAAATCTCTTTGCTTTCGAAATAATTTTCGACAAAATTCGTAATCTAAATAAATAAATTTATGTGTGTCGAAATAATAAAATATGTATTTTGTGCGGGAGTATATGTGTGTGTGGTGGGTTAACGGATAGACTGTACGCGTTTATGTAATGCGCGTGGAAGCGTTGTTGCAGGTGCTCCGGACGAACTAGCGAGCCCACACGGGGTCAGGGTCGAATTAATCTCGATCAAGTTACCCGAGGCGTGGGAGTGCTCGGAAAGGTCCACCCGTAATAATAGGATCTTTGCATGTGTGCGCACGAACACGATTCCTCTCTTTACAGATCGAGGCTAGGCGAGATTGTATTCCAGATCCCCCTTAAGATAGATCTCCCGACCACGATCGTTATAAACGCTCTTTCATCGCTTCGATGATTTATCCTCGGGATCTCTCATCTCTTGACGCGATTCGATCCGAATGAGACCGCTTCCATATATATATCGACGGATCGAAAATTTTCAAAAGCCAGGACCGCCGCGACGCAGCTAAAAAATATATAACGTGAAGAAAAAAAAAACAACGCTTAGCATAAAAATGAAGATTAGAAACTCGCGGGCGAGCGCGAGAGCAAAAAAAAAGATTTTAAAAGGATTCGAAAATAGTTTGGTGTTTAGCATTAACGCGTAACAAAATAAAAGCGGTATTAATTAAAGGATCTACATTGAGCAGGGAGGATTCAAAAATAAGGGAACAAAAATTTATTACAAGCTCTCGCGGGAGAAACGAGCGGGAGGGGGGGGGGAAGGGAGAAGGAACGGAACCGCTGTAGTTTATCCCGCCGTGAAACTCGTCAGATTAATTTCGGTTTATATACCCGGACTCCGGATACGTATACGCATATACCGATAAATATGTATGTAGCGTTTGTACAAGTTTATATATATATACGTATTTATGTAGAGACGCGTGCATATATACACGTGTATTTTGTAGCGTATAGAGAGCTTTGGAGCTTCCCGGCTGCGTTCTCGCGCAAACTTTCTCATCCCCGCAAAAGTCCAACACGCGGCGATGCCTTCGAAATATCTTCTCCGCTATGCGCTTTGCATGTTTCCAAGCTGAGCCGCTGTTTGATGTTACTACTTTTCTCTTTTTTATCTCCGCACTCTATCCGCGTCTCCTTTCCTCTCTCTTTCCATTCGGTGTATACAAAAACTGATGCCCCGACTCGTACCATCGAATATGACATGAGTTGGGGTGAGTTTTACTCCAGGCTACGATCTCAATATTCTTCTCTCTCTGTTTTTCTCTCTCTCTCTCTCTCTCTCTCTTTCTCTCACACGCGGCTCTGAATCGGATGAAGACTTTATCCCGCTGCGCGCGTGTGCGTGTAAACATTTCCAGCTGAATCCGGCTTTTCGTATATTTTATGTATTCAAGCACGGCTCGATAATTCGTTCTTTCGTTAATTCCCGGAGCTTCGAGAAAACGAATTTTAATGAGATATATATTCCCTTTTTATTTTTCGGAGAGTGTGTATGACATACCTTTTCGTTCGTCAAATTTATCGCGATAACCAGGCCCGAAGATCCATATATACTTTCACGTCAACTCGATTATCCGACGTTTTTCCGTTCCGAGTGTGTGGACCGAAAATAAGTGAGGCAAAAAAATGAAGCGTCAATAACATTTTTTCACGCAAGACACTCGGCTCGTTCTAACTGTCATTTCGCGGCAATAAGTGCGTGCAATTTCACAATGGAACACGCTCTGTTCCAAATTTGGACGAATATATATATACATATACCTCTCGATATATATATCGAGGAGGTTGGCCGGGAGGAAGAATGAGCGGAGAATACGAGGAAGGTCCGAAAAGGCGTGCATCGATTTCGCAATGAGAAAGGGGGTGTGCCGATCGTTGCGGTCTCGATTGTGTGCGCGAATTCGCGTACACGCAGTTTTAACGTGCACGTGCATACAGAGAGAAAGAGAAAAAAACGTCGGCGCCGCGATAATCTGCTTAAAATTCGAGCTCGCTCGCGCGTCGGGTTAGAGCGGCGCGAAAGAGCGAGCACAGTGAGTTCTCTCATTCAATCTGGAGCTTCGATCGGCAACGAGAGACTCCTCTTTCGAGTCCGCATACACGCTTCCCTTTATGCCCGTACATATAAATACGGGAATATTATTATGTGCATAAATGGGCCGCGGTAGGCCGCAGAATCGGCAGCGCGCGATGCCCCGCTCGCGCGAGCTGCCAGCGGCTTTCTTCTACCCGAGTGTTCTTAATCGGCCGTAAATAATTGCATTTATAACACCTCCGTGTGCAGCGTGCATGCCCGCCGAGGCGGGAGACGCCCAGAGACGCGGCGAAAAAGGAGGAGAAAACGAAGATACGGAGCGCTTTCACATCGCAGCAGAAGCTCTCCTCGAACAACGGAAACGTCTTAGCGATATCGCGCACTCTCTTCCCATCACCGCGCGAAGCACACACCCCAGAATAAAAACTTTGCCCGAGCACGTGCATTTTTAACGCAAGACACACACACACCGAGAGCGAGAACCAGAGAAATTATAAAGTGCACACAACGACTGTACGTATATACATCGAAGGATATACCGTAAAATCGTTTATGTATTATACAGACTCGCTGTGATCGGCAGATAGTTTCAGAATCGTTAAATCACGAGAGTAGAGTTCAGCGGGAGATCGCCGAACGAGCTGCAGTTGTTGGCGCATTAAAATTAACGACGTTTATAATAATACGCGGGGTGTACGAGCCGAGAAATTTGATCCGACTCGGGTCAATTAAAAGAAGAAAAACACGATGAGAGAATCTCAAACGAATCGACAAACACTTTTTCGTCTGGACTTTTATTTTGTTTGAAGAAAGAGGAGAAAAAAAAGAACATTGTATAGGAATGCTCTTTTTATCGCGAATTCCATTTCTCGTCGTATAGCAGAGAGGTTTCTATATCCGGTTCTATCCTTCATGCATCCCGGAGCCTTCGCCGGGCTCATGAGAAAATGTGCACACGAAGGGAGCTCGACAAGAAATGCACCCACGGGTCGTAAATAACTCGAAGCTCCTTTTCCTTTTTTTTTTCTCTCACGTAGGCTTTCGAGACGCGAAAAGCTTCGGAGGTGCGATTGTACGCCGTGATTTTTCTCGCGCGTTAGTACAGTTATTATTTACGTATAAAGTATAAAACCACCCACGACACACGAGACTCGTCGAATTATTATTCCATGGAATAAAAGGCGAGGAGGGCTCATCGTCTCGTTAAAAGTGCGAGGAGAGGGATAGAGCGATCGGCCGAGAATGAATAAAATGTTTGCAAGAGAGGATACAGAAAAGCTGCACGACGAGCTTATTTTTCTATTCGAGAAAGCATCGCGAGCCCTTTGAATCGCCACAATTGCTCTTTTTCATCCAGCTTTAAAGCGAAATGCCTGGCTGCGAATTCTGCTCAATGGATCGAGATGAGAAACCACAGAGAGAATAAGCTTCTGCTGCTGGCGTTCCGTCCCGGCTACTCCGGGCTCCGTATAAGAGAGACTTTTAAAAAATTTGCCAGCTTGGACCCCGTGTAGATTATGGGAAACACCATACCTCCGACGTTTATGGCCATGGAACTCGCGATCCACGAGTGGTACTCAATCGCGGATTTGATACAACTTAATCGTGTTCACCCTCTCCGCTCTTTCTCTCTCTCTCCCTTTTATTTTTTCGTTCTTGCCGTTTTCTCTCCACCGAAGACCATTTCGTGAAAGACAAGGATAGAAAAGATCCTCGCATTCCTTTTCATCCGCAGCCAAGCTCGACAGCTCTCACTATTTCTCTCGCATCCCTTTTCCCTTCATTCGTCTTTTCTTCCTCGGGATCCTCTTTCTTTTCCTCCAAAGACGCTCGCATCTCGAGGATACGCGTACATATTTATTCTTATTTTCGCTTTATTTGCCGTGTCCGTGAGCCGTATAAAAAATAAAATATAATAAACAACGTTGAGGATCAAAGCGCTAGAAATGCTGCGCTTTTTTTTCTCATTCCCTCGAATATACACACTCTTCGCATAGCTCGCAGGAAAACAAGAGAGAGAAGGGACGAGAGTGATTGAACTTTAATCGAGAATATATTATAATCGTCTCTATGGAAAATAATCGAGAAATATTATATTTTTGACTGAACTTTCTTAATCCTCACAATTCATTTGACTCGCAGAAAAACCAGATTCGTACAAGCCGCCCGACGAGGTAAAGGTTTACGAGCGAGATATAAAAAGAGTGATACACGCGTAATATTTATAATTCATTTTTCTCACGGAGTTTAAAGGATGCGCCTTTTACGCGTAAAGTATTAAAGTTGCATTATTGCTGGAGGATTTACGCGTGAACTGAAATGCCGTCCACGTGGCGACCGTGCAACGAACGCGAACTCAGGACTGGACAGAGAGAGAGAAAAAAATAAGCGAGTGCGGTCGAGGAAAGGAGAGCGCGAGGATTTAGCCGCGGCACTCGATGCAGATATGGTTTATGTACCGGACCTCATTGTGGAACGCCCTTCGCTTCCCTGTTCTTCGAGCGTTTATTCGTCCAACTCGGGCTCACCTCTCGGTTACTCTCCCACAACGCCGCGTGTAGATCATCGCGAGATACTCCCCTCTCGCCCCGAAAAAGAGAATTCTCCGTTCCGCGCCGTACTAATGCTCCAGTTTATAAGGGTTATCTTCGCTCGAGATCCGCCGAACGTCGGGAGGGCAAACGCGGATCGAGGATATGTAGCGGATATAAGGAGAGGGAGAGATCTCGCGCCCACGGTGAACACGTGTGAAAAAGCTCCGTGCAAACAAAAAAAAATCGATAGAATGGATGTTCTCCGAGTGAGAAAATTTTATTCGAATCGCAGAATATTTATTTGCATTTGATGCTATTAATTATTCGAGCTATATAAAAAATTTTTTTTTGTTTAATCATGTTTTTGAGGAAAATACGATTCTGGGATTTAGAATTAAATAGTTTGTTGGGCAAATTATCTCACAACGGTCACAACAGTATTTAAGAACGTGTGTAAATATTTATTAATAGCAATAAAAGGGAAAGTGGTATATCGATGGAAAGTCTGAGAAGCACGCGATCAAGATGGATAAAATATACAGAGCGTTCTATCTGAATCCGTCGTATCGCCGGTAACCGGATAGTAAAAAGAATAAGAGAGGAGGAAAGTGCTCTCTGTGCTATATTACTCGCGGACGGTAAGCGGTGCCCTTTTAATTACACCTTGGTCTAATTTATTGCGAAATCTGCACCGCGGTGGCAATACGATCAGATAAAACCCACGACCATAAACCACTGTGTCATATAAAACTTATTTTATTTCTATGCTGAAGAAGTCCGGGCAGGTTCTCGCTCCCACTGGAGCATCCTCTCGTGCACCTCTCTACAGAATGATTCAGAACTCGCCATCCCATTTATCACGCCGATAAAAAATATTCACGGCCATCTCGATATCTTTATCCAATTTTTCCACTAATTTACTTTTTTTACTAGCAAAAATTTAAGAGTACAGAGATTAATTACATCAGACAAATGTGAGTACATCAAACATTCAGATTAAAAAAAAAATTTGTTTGTTGCAATTATTCTCCAAGTTGTTTTAAAAATAAAACCTTTTATTTCACTTCATCTTTCAACTGAGATTTTACGTTCATCGGTACATTTCATATGATAATGATATATTATTTTAAATAAAATTTGAAAAATATTGTAACATTTATTTTAAAAAAACATTAAAAGAATGAATTAAAGAATTAAAGAAGAAAAAACATTTAAAAGAATTTTTTGCTTGCTCCGAGATAACAAATGTATTTTACAGTCCAATTAGCAATCCCTACATATGAAATTAAAGCTTTTTTTTAATTAAAAGTTTTTATTGAAAACTGCAAGTTTCCAATAAAATAATTTTTTGCATAAAATACATTGTACGCATATAATCGAGGCTCTCAACGAAACGCGATCTTCGCTTTTTCTCATTCCAGCGCGTCCGCGAGAGTTCCCTCGCGTCAATCCATCTCGCTCGATCGCCCGGCCTCGGTGCATACTCATATCTCTTTCCCGGGACGTGCGTCCTGCCTGCGGCCGCCCACGCGCCGACCCGACGCTCGTCCCCCACACTCGCACTCTTGCTTGTGTGACTAGACTCGCGAGCGCGCTGCACGCTCGCCTTCGCGCTCCATACACACTCCGTTTCTCCCTCTTCCCGACTCGCTGCAAGCCGGTGCACTACAGACGGTTTCAAGCAGCATGCATTTTTCGCGAATATCGATTTTTCCACGGTTAAAAAATTACAGTGTGAGTAAGTCGTTACGTGTGTCAAGATGAGTGAATCTCTCGTTTAGTTATCAGGAATTTTCAAGTTGCGCGCAAAAGTTTTCTTTTTATGCGTGAAGAAACTTTTTATTAGAATAAAATTTCGATGATTAAAATTATTTTATTAAAAATTAATGAAATTTAATATAATTCATGGTAAATTTCTTTGTATATTATATTTAAAATTGTTTGATGAGGTTGAGTATATAAATATTTGATGAGTTCTGCTTATGGCACAAACCCTTAAAAATGCTGCACAAAGTATCTAAAGAATATAAAAAAAAAACAATACGAAAAATATAGAAAAGAAAAAAAAAGGAAAAATAAATTTCTTTAAATCGTTCTTTAATCGAATCAATTCATCGATGATCCATTTACAAGGGCCTCTTTGTATGAAATAGATGCCAATTAAAGAGCAAATCGGACAAAGAGGGCTTTGTGAATGAAATTGAGTAACGAGGTAGAAATGTGCGAGCTCTCCATTTTTTTTTCATTTCGCCATTAGCATTCGACATTAAAAATAATCAGAGTAAATATGAATAATCGTTTAAATGACTATTTGCCGAGCCGAATTGAAAATGTAATTTGTTGTAGTATGTATTTTGTATAAAAAGCTCATCCCAGCAGTGACGATACGTTACGACGAGAGTATTGAAACGTTGGGGAGTTTGATGAACGAGCCTCTCCGAGGGAGTCTCGTTAATGGTTATATCGACCAGGTGTTCGGGTGGGAGGACTCGATTGAACCAGTAACCAGGCCTGCATTAATAATTCAAAGCCTATACACGGATCTCCACTCCATCCTCCGTTTGGAGGCAACATGCGCTCTCGCCTAGTGTCTTGATTTACAAGTACTCGCGTCTATAAGCGTCTGCATAAATGTCCGAGCACACACATGCTCCCGAGTACTTAACAGGTATACGTCTTGCACATTTATAGCCAGCAAGACGGCAGATGCACTCCAACATTCTTTCATTCCCGAGCATTCTTCCCGGGTGAATATTTCATAGAGGGCGCTGCGGAGCGTATCATCTCGCAGGCAACACGAATAAGCCCACTTTTTCAGCCGTTTTGACAGTCACAGGATTAATCTAAAATCGTTTATTCTCGACGAGACCTGATTTATCCTCCGATATCCCGGGCGGTGCATACAAATATTTTTTTCGTCCGCGACTCATATCTCCTCGTCGTTTTATTTTCGGAAGATCGGGGAGGTCGCGTTTCAATTCCGCGCCTGGGACGAGCGGGAAAATACTCCAACAAACGATCCTGACGAGAAACAGCGGGGACGCCGAGCAATTAAATTCATTTGTTAATTATTTAATGAACGTGCACGGCGGATCTACGAGACGCGTCCTTTTTCCCCTGCGGTCCGGCCATTCATTCCGAGAGATTAAATTTGCAATTAAGCTCTCGGATACTTTTCCGTCGAGTGCCGCGATTTCCCAAGCTGCGCGGTTAATTGTCGCGAGCCTTCTTCTCCCCTGTATTCTCTTCGTTAAACAGAAGTCCCGATGAGAGCGCTCGCTGCCGACTTTCAATATTTTTCGCAATCAAGGGAAAAAAAAACAAAATTCGCTTCTCCCCAGGAGAAATTTTTATCCCGAAATAAATTTTTCGCATTTTTTAAAGGCTCTCGCGCATTTATTTTCAAGTGCCGCCGAATGGGGACGTTTTCACAAATCATTTATCCGCAACGTCCTCGCGCGTGCTGCGGAATTTTCGAGCGTGTATATATATATCCCGAGTCTCGATAACGCACACACGTGTCTTTTGCCTCGGAGGAGCCCATTCTTTCGAGCATCAGACATTCTTTAACGGGGCGATGCGCAATTGAAGTGACGAGCTCTCTGACGCCGGTTGAGAGGAACCCTTCCACTCCACGTCCGACGTCGTCCCTCTGGCATTTCGCCAGTATATCGCTATAACAAAGTGAAGAGAAAGAGGAAAACCTGCGCGATGTTCCACCCGTCCACCGTGTGCAGATCTAGTTTATGTACGGAACGATCCCGTGTCCCGAGTCCGTCACGTACGTGACACACCGAGTTTACGAGCCTCGCGCAATGGAGCGCCGACGATTTTCCCCCCTCCAATCCCGAGAGCGAAGAAAAAAAGGATCGCTGTCAAAGGAGTTCCTACGCTCTCTTTCCGTTTACACAGCAAGTCGTAACAAAATTGATAATCGCATTCCCCGTTCGATCAACGCAGAGACTCGGAGCTCTCTTACGGGAAATCAGGAAATAAAAACGTTCCGCGGGTGAAAGAAAAAACTCATCGGGTTTGTATCATTTCAGAAAAGTAACAGATCGATCTTGAATTCGAGAAAAAGAAAAAATGTGAAAAATGACGGGAGCGAATTCTCATATCTCGCGTCGCTCCCGTTGTACCGGGAAGAGAGGAGAGAAATTGTCGAAGCAAGAAAAATGGTCTCCCTGGGTGGATATACGTGACGGAAGAGCTGGGAAGTCCCGAGAATCGTTTCCCCGTGTGCATGACATATCATCTCTCGCGTTACGAGCTTTTGCCGTGGCTTCTTCAAGCTGCTGGTGATGTTGCGAGCGTGTTTCGCCGGTGCGACGAAGAAGAGGCACACCCCGGGACGTGCTATCACGTTCTGCGGTCTTATGGGGGTCTCGAGTCACCGTCTCGACTAACTTCGCGGCGCCGCGCATCGCTTGCCCCGAGGAATGCGGCGGAAACTTTTATTATACGCGGTGTGTAACTTTCTCTACCAGGTGTTCCAGAATAAAAGACACGATATATGTCAAAAATAAAAATTGATGAAAAAATTTTAATATATTGACACCTTTTGGTAAGATGTAAAGTTAGCGAAAATTTGATTTAAAAAAAGTGTATATGGTTATCGTTTTATCGGTATTTTTATCTTCGTTGGAGACTCCGCGACCTGCCAACTTTCCTCTCGTTCCAAATGCGAGAGCGAGGCAGAGATTGCTCGACGCCAAAACCAATAATTGCGTACGAGATTGGCCCGAAGCACGAATAAGCGCCGCGCGAGCTTCGCATAAGCGCGCTGCGGTAAAAAATAAGTAGGCGGTCGAGAAGAGTTGGTTTCTTGCGCGCTCCTCTGGCGTAGCGAGGGCTCGCTCGGTCCGGCCGAGCCAGCTCGCAAAGGGCAATTTGCGGTGTGCCGTGAATGTTTCATTACCGAGGCGAGTCCACGGGGAGCTACCGAATTTCGAATGAGCTTCTGCACCGAGCGCGCGCGTTCACAGATGCGCCACAGAGAGCCAGAGAATGAGAAAAATCGAGGCAGGCCCGAGCGAGCCTGTCAGAACTCCGCGCTGTGATGCCCCGTAATTGAAATTCGCTGGCGTTCACTTTCTCTGTCCCGAGATTTCGCTCTCTCGCTCAACCTTTGAAAATCCTACGCCGATTCGCCGTATCTTCTGTTTGCTCGGCTCTTCGCCTCGACCCAAACCGCAAATTGTTCGGGCAAACGCTTTGTTTCGGTTCCCCGACGTAATCCGAATTCTCCGGCATTGCCAATTTCCACGGTGTACAAAAATGTTCACAGGAATATATCCAAATCGCGCCTTACTTTTTCCATCATTTTTTAAATGCTTAAACGCACGAATAGCGACGATAATGAGTATTGTTTAGCGAGAAGTATAACACACTGTCATTGTTCGAGTCACGAAGTGGGAGAAAGCGCGCAGGAAAATCCGATACGCGAGTCGCTCCGTCAAGCAAACACGCGCGCGACAGGTATATAAGCTTGTGTCTCACCTCTCGCGTATTTCCGTCACGGGAGACAATCGTTTGTTTTCGACTCGCGGGACAGGTGCGCGCGAACGCTGTCGCGGAAGCGGAGAATAAGGCTCGTCGCGCGCGGAGAGCCGGGATTTGCGAGGCAGAGAGAAAGAGAGATAGGTATTGAAACCTGAGAAGCACCGCGTATGCGATATTCTCCGACGAGAATGAGAGGATCGCGAGCCGGAGCTCGCAGGGCGTGCGAGGCAAAATGAAAGTGGGTGACGAGGCACCGGGGGCTTGGAATTAATGTGTGTACGTCGCGTCTTCTTTTCATGGGAACGACGACACAAGCCGGGGAACGAGAGAAAAGGAGTATGAGCTTCGGTAAAGAGGAACATCGCGGATTGGACTGGTCGTCTAGTAGACACGCGGTTTTACGATCGATTAAATACATAAATAGCCGATTCATCAGGTTGTACACGGGTGAGAGAGGTCCGAGGACGTCCCGGCGTAAAACACGGCTCTACAGCGTTTAAGCTCCGTGTACAAGACATTAAGACAACGGTGACGCGGGGAATCGAGAGATCGGAGTGTGCCCTGCTGGCACACAACCCGCCGCTGTGTTGTATCCTCATTTGAATATTTTATTGTTACGGCTTTTCAATAGCTCCGAGCGTATAAATATACATATACAGCATTGCGCTGATAGGACGTCGGAGCTCTTTATGGTCGGGCGAACGCTCATCGTAATACCGTGTAAAGAGAGGACAGAGAAATAAAAAATCCCGAGAAAAATATGTTACTCGCGTACTCTGGCGAATCGGAGAAGGATAGATGGCGCGCAGCTTGGATCCCGAGCAACTCTGATACCGTTCCATTATCAGATTGCGTGTAGGCGTGTTACAAGCGCGTGTCCCAAGCCGGCTGGCTAAATAAAAACCAGACGTGCGAAATATCGCCCTGAAAAACTCGAAGACAATGTCGGTTAAGGAACGTGTCACCGAGTTTCATGCGAAACACACTCGTGTTAAGTGTTTTTATTCTTTATTTTCTTAGCCCGGGAATGAACATTTTTTTTATAGGTATGCGGAAATGTGTGGCTTTTTGTCGACGATGAGAATTAACGATCGCCAATGTTACGAAAGTGAGAGCGTGAAAATAAGAGACGCGAAGGATGTGCTCTCGAATCGGCACCCCTAGGTGTCAACAAATAGGAAACGGCTATTTCCTCTCTGGCTGACCGGCACTTGAATTCTAGAAAAAAAATATGGAGACACTCGAACGGTCCGGAAATCTGCAATCTTGGCACGTTGTCATCGCTTTTTCGTAAAGTTCGACGATGAACGTCGCTGGAAGTCGAGCGGACTGGAATCCTCGAGGAGTCAAATGTTTCGCGAGTTTTTCGACTCTTCTGACAATTATCTCACGCTGGGATCGGGGGTTTCCTTCCACTCGGAAAAGTCTCGAGTGTCCCAAACACTTGGCCCTCTGTATTGAGAATGAATTTTGCCTGCACGAGAGGAAGACCAGTCGCGTTTATCTGTTTTCCAACACATTCGAGTCCTGGCGCACTTCCTGCGTTTCCCTTCCTTGATTTATCTGTCTCCGTCGATATACTCTGAGATATATCCGTTGGTATTGGTATTGGTATTGAAAACGAGAGAGAAAATAACGAACCCTTGCCTGAATCAACACCTTCTACCCGGATGAAACGTTGTCCTTGGGGACGACTATCTTTGGCCCGAATCTCATCGTATCCTGAATTGAAAACAGAGCATATATACTCCTGGATATCTATACGATTCGGTTCCAGCTTTTCAACGTACCATCCATTAAGCTGGCAAGACAACGAGCAGAGACCATCCCACACGCATCCCTTTTCCGTTTCCTCATCCTTATTCGAGCCTCATCTCCCTCGAGCCTACCAACGCAGACATTCAGAAGACATATATATTACTAGCAGGCTTCGCGCCCTCGCGGTAATAGAAAAACTTGTCCAAAATCCAGTTTTTTGGTTCATTCGATATGAATTCTTCCATTTCGCCCCAAATAATTAACATTTTCGTTATCTACGGGAAATTTCCGATCGAATAGGCTCTTTAAATCGAAAAAAAAAATTTTCAAAAAATTTGGTGAGTCACGCTGGGTCTCGTGGACCTATGAAAATTTCAATTAGCAATATCTTTCCTTTCTCTTGACGAAATGAACTTTATCAAGTGTGATTTTTAAAGATTTTTACAAAACTAAGCGAATGGCGTTGGAATCATGTTAATTCATCAATTTTTTAAAAAGTTACCACTTCTTGAATATTTTTGAAAAAATGGAAAGAGGTATACCTTCAAAAATTCGCAAAATTTTTCGAATTTTTTAATTTCGATTTTAAGACCTTATTCGATCGGAAATTTCCTGTAGATAACGAAAATGCTACTTATTCGAGGCAGAATTCAAGAATTCATATTGAAAAATTCA
>JAPYYW010000138.1:0-83509 GCA_030522545.1 Cremastinae sp. A BG-2022a | reverse complement strand
AAAAAAAATTGTATTCACGTATTTCATATGGAAGAATATTCTCTCCAAATTTGAACGAATTTTCATCATTTCGTTTTATGTAGCCAACCTCCTTAAGTCAAAATTTCAAGTTATTCATTCTTAAATTTTTTTAATAATTAAAGAAAGTGCTTGGAATATTGGTGTAGTCAATGGGCCATTAAAAGATTAATTTTTAATTGGAAGTTGATCAAACGACTCAGTCGTTACAACTTAATTAAAACCTCATTCATCATAGATTGGAAAGTTGACTAAATATCTTCGTAGTTGTCTCATCTTCAATTGTCTCATGATTCGGTAAATTTGAAATGAAATCGTTTAATTCAAATGAGATCCTACAATAGCCAAGATATTCAAAAAGCTTTTTCCTTTTACTCATTACAAGTTTTTATTAAATAATGCATACTTAGACAAGTAATAATGGAAAGTTATAATTTTTCAGAACTATTTGAAAAAAAATATTTATAAACTTTAAAAACTTGATGTCCATGGCTAATTTTCATCAGTGGACGAATATATGAAGAAGTTTATTCCTCAATTGCAAAAATAATGCTCGGAACGTACATTCTATAAACTTCATAGTAAAAAATTACCAAATATAAGATCCATATTGATATTTGTTTTTCGACCCTGAAAATTAGTCACAATTTTTTGCTCAAAAACTTCAAAAATTGATTACTCTTTGGCGGCTGCGTGGTGATACGGTAAATAAATGTTAACGAGAATACGAATTCAATTTGGTTTATTCTTCGCACTACTTACAATTTATTATAAAGGTTACCCGACTTCCTCTGCTTGAGTTTGCTTACTATGATGTACCCGTGGTTAAGGCTGTCCAGCCTAGGCCGAGGGTCGCATATTTATACCGATCTCCTCCGTATAGGCTGGATGAATTAAACAAGGACAGTAATCTAATTATGTTCTCGAACAATATACATTTACCTGTACATGAAGGACAAGGATACATGATTAGGTTCTGGAATATTCGGCGGTAAGCAATTACGAAGGGTACAAGGAAAATTGGGTGCTAATTGCATACAGGAAAAATCCTCCTCAACACTAATTACGAAAAGGAATATTCTAGATTTGCCAACAGAAAATACTTTCTCGAAAATTCGATCGACGATTTCAGGTTACCGAGCTCTAGAATATTTACAATAATTATAAGAAATATTAATTACAAAATGGAAAAAGAGTGTGAGGGAATGAAGGTCCCTACAACTCAACATACACGTTTAAAATAAAAGGGTGAAATTTGTGTGCAAGTTGCTTTTAATTCGTACTAAAATATATTTTAAAAATTAGCGAAATCGAAGAGAGTTGAGTCAAATCGTTCGGTGATTTGATGTGGAATAACTCATATACTGCTTATTTCAGAACTAAATATACTTTTACGGCAGTATTAATTATATTGTACGCTTCAATTAGCAATAATGTATCGGAAAATGTAATAATATTTCTATAGAAAGCATACATTTAGCTTCATGCTGGTTGGGATAATTGTCACATTATAATAAATATATCTACTATATTTTTCCTTCTTCTCTACCATAATTGTTCTGCAAACGTAATGTGGGTGTTTAAATAATCAATTCGTATGCATATTATCATTAAAATAAATTCGTTTGGGAAATTTATTTCAATGAAAGTAAAATCCAATTATATCTGTGAAGAATAATTTGTTTCTGATTGCGTGGAAGGTGTTTTTCCATTGGGACGTCTCTCTTATTGATATTTCAGGAATAAAGACAAGCTTGAATATATAAGCTTGGTTGAAAAAATATATATATAGATAAAAAATAACGTGAGGGGGTGGGGGAAATACGTGTCAGTTTCGTGAACGGATGTCTCACGTGACGGGAGCCCACTTGTCATATATTTTTGTTCGGGTTTCTACATGCATCCCACTCTTGTCCGGCTTCTCCCAATCCCGAAACTCAATACCCTTCCCGGAAAAATCCTTTTGAAGATGGGTACTCGCGCGCGGAGAATTGTGTTCGGACGTCTCTCGTTTTTTCACTCTCTTCCTGCCAGGAGCTCGCATCGGCGTAGTTTGCGGCGAAAAGGAGAACGCGAGACGCGGCTGCGGGGCATTACGGACGTGTTATTGCCAGAGCAGGGGGCGCCCACACAGAGCCCTGCTGCTCCCGCGCCTTTCCTCCTCCTCCTCAGGCTTATTCCCTCCCTCGCCCATAAACGCGACGAGAGAAAGAAAAAGACAGAGAGAAAGCCAGTTCTAGCGACTGGCAGATGTTTTTTCGGCCTCGGCCGAACTTTTACGTCCTCCTTGAACCTCTTCCCGCGCCTCATCCTACAAATCGACCGACTTCCAAACTACTCATTATTTATTTACTATCGGAGAATTACAAACAATTACCTCTAAGCTGTTACCTCGAAACGAAAACATCGTGGGAAATATCACTCGCTTGTAATGATCCCGATCCCGAAAGATTTTACAATTTATTTTGTCATTAATTGTGGACATTGGTCGATAGCAAATTTTGAAATAAAGTTATGCTTGTGCCGAAAAATATGAAACAAATTAGTTTTAAAATCGTCAGTAAAAAAAGCGTTATTTTGTTTATTTTATGATTATTGATAATATATTTTTTTAAATTCTTAAATTTATGTCCCTGTACGAATACTGTACCTCATATCCGTGAATAACAAATCCTTTTTTGACACAGCAGCATAAACAGCTATCGAACAATAACTTAAAGTCGAAAAGAGAATAACCGGCCTTATATCTACTGATTTTCCTGCGCATGATTTTATCGTTATCCGGAAACTTTTTATCCTCGAGACGAAACCAAAAAGAGAAAAACAGCATGATTATTTTCTACCTGCTCGAAGATTGCTGGAGAAAAAACGTTTTGAGATCTAATAGCAGAGATTTCCAAGTTCGCATCATTATTTTTTTCTTATCGTCTGAAAATGTTTAAAAAAAAACATTAGTCGAGGCAATAACTCTCTCATCAAATTTAGATGCCGTCCTCGAAAATTGTTCAAAAAAACTTTCCACCATCAGCAAGGCAAGGGAAAAAAGAGGAGAAAAAAATGTCCTCGTGTTCTCATTTTTGCACGACGTGACGACGTGATTTTTTTGTTATTCGCGCTGAAAATGATGCTGCGAGCGAGCCCGAAACCCGCGACATATGCATGCGTGTTTCTCGTCACGTATGCGCGCGCCCGCGCGATTTGTGATAGCCAAGTCGTCCGCGATGTAAAAACGCGACCAGGCCGATAATAATTTTAGTCACTTTTTTCCCTATTGGCTGTGACGCCTGTCGGAAGATTTTCATCTCGAATTTTTTTTTCATTTATGATGTCGTAATCCACTTTTTCTACGTCTTGAAATATAAATTGTTAATAATGAATTTGAAAATGAACCAGACTCTTCTAATCATTGATATTTTTGTATAGAATATCGATGAAATTGATAAGCATCGTGTCGTGAAACCTCGTGATAAAGTTATTGCATTATTTAAAAATAAATTTCTTAATGGTCGATAACCTATTAAAAACTAATTTTTTTATCTTATATTTTATCACAACTTTATCATAAGCTTGATATCACTCGTACAGCTACGCACGATCACCTCAATGACGTTTTTTCAAGTGCGAAGTTGAACACTATTTTACGATTGTGTTGAAAAATAATTAGAAAAAATAATACTAATGTACCAAATTTTCAGATACATCAAGCAATATTTTATCTACAATAATATTAAAACTCAATTAGAGTTATTTTTAAGACTGACAATGAGCTTCGGAAAACTTGTCAGTGTCTTTGATGCGTCATTTAACGTCATACAGCTCCGATATATAATAACGATAAAATAAATAACGTCAAGGTGGTCCGATGATTTTCGACTATCCAAGATTTTTTAATGAAATTTGGTGTATATGATGAGATTAGTATACGTTACTTGTCTATTTGTGTTTAAATTTTAATATCATTCACTTTTTTGAAATTGAGATATTAATTATTAAAAATCAGAAATTTTCGCATAGTTGGCATATCTTTTAATATTGCACCAAATAACGTTAATGCAAATTTTCAATAAATTATCTTGGAAAAAAATTCAATAATAATTTAACCTTTACATTGCATGCTTAACCCAAAAGTGTGAACTTAAGGTATTCCTTGCACGTATATAGGCGCGGATTTTTCAGGGCCTAAACGAGGGCTTTTTATAACGAGTGACCTTCATGCTTTATATAACAATAAACCGATTATAGTATTAAATCTTATATTGTTAAAAATCTCCATTTCATTGGCGAATATCCCGGTCACAAAGTTTGCAAAGGCGTGTATTTCGTGCGCGTATCCTCGTAATAAATGACACAACTTTTCCATTCGTTTGATCCCAGAACAGAAAACATTTCTTTCTTAATTGACATTATTTTTTATTCTTGAGGGAGGTTAGTTATCCCAAAGCTGATTCTCATCAGCCTTTCGAAGAAAATTTCCATTAGCCGTCGAGCAAGGTCTGCCCTTTCTCCCTTTTACGACTCCTCCGTATATATATATATACGGTCGCTTTGTGTTTATCGACACTCACACCATTATTATTATTATTATTATGATTTTCATTATTGTATATACTATTAGGAACCGAGTGTACTTATATAATGCATACGAAATGTGGAACTGATGAAATTCCATTTTCAACAAACCTCGAGCAATTTTGCGAAATATTCAGTTAATTTAGTTTGAAAATAGTGTAATTATAATGTAAAATCTAATTATGGCTATCGTCGAAGTTGCCGGCGCGGTTGCTGATGTTATTATTATTATCGTAGCCGTGCTCAGAAGGTGGAAAAAGGGGAGAGGTGTTGGGTGAGGTGGGAATTTCTGTCGAATGTCACATGTCCCGGAAACTCGTGTGTTGCCTCTCTTCTGAACGAATTTTGCGGTCCTTGCGTGCGCCCTTCTTCATCCCTCATTTCTCTCTCGATCCTCATCGCGTACGACCATTTCCGCCATACACGCTTTTCCGCATATCGATTTTCTATGCGGGCGTGCGAGCGGGTTTTTTTTTCGTGGCAGGATTCTTATCGATTCGATAAAAGTTTTAATATAACAAAAACTTGATATAAAAAAACAATGAAACATTTCTCGTGTAATGTCTTTTTCGAAACGAAATATAAAAATAAGTTAAAATTCGCGAATCAACATTTCTTTTGACCAATTCGGCAAGCACTTTTTTTATTCGCGTGTGGGCAAAATTTTAAGAATCGACGCACGCAATTTACGATCGGCTCGCGAAGCCTCCGAAACGTGCAAATGTTACGCCGCGTTACGCAGGGAGAAGAAAACGATGGAGGAGAGAAAAAAAGGTAAAATATATTCCGGGGAAAGTAGAACCCTGTAATTTTCGACGACGTTATATACGCGTACAGAACGCGATGGCGCCAGGAGAAAAGTGTTGCATACTAAAAATAACCAAGTTTCAGAACAGAGAGTCTCAAAAATCGGCATTTAAAAAAATTGCTTTATCTCCATTTACCTTCAAATTTTTCGTAAACTTAATCTCCTTGTAGTATTCGTATAATAAAATTTATTTTTTTTGCATTTTTTACCAGAGATATAGTTATTGACTGTGCATTTATAGAAATTATACTTTACGACTACGAATCATGCTCGCAGAGCCTCATACGAAGCTAAAAGACTTTTTTATAAATGTCTACAAATTCTATGGATTTTTAAGAAAAAAAAATTTTCTGAGCTCATCTAAAAAAAGTAATAATATGCATTTTTCCTGCAAAGTTCATATACTTTTTGAGTAACTCGAAAAAAAACTCCGCTGACAGTAATAAAACAGTTCAATTAAAGAAATAATATTCTCTATTCTAGAGGCTACCACAAACATTTTTTTCCCATACCTCCGGCGAAAGTTTGATTTTCTGTCCTGTTTTGCAGGAGGAAAGTTAGGCTTTTCTACCCTCCGAAAAAGACTCTACTTTCCGCATTAATTGACGGAAAGCAGCCAATTTCAGACGGCATAAAAGGTTAACTTTCCTCCCTCAAATAGTCCAAAAAATCGAAGTTTCCGCGAAGTTGTGAAAAAATATATATATACGTACCTATGAAGGAAGGTTAGACATTTCACCCGCGTGCTTGCCACCCTCGCTTTATTTACACGCGGGTTAAAATGACCCACTTTCCTCCCTAGGTGCGTAAATTACTATTCTTCTTCAAATAAATCGAAAAGCATGCGTCTACAGAGTCACGGGAATGCAAATTTCGTAAATTCGATTTTTTAAAGTCTGGAGGAAGTTTTGAGCCTTGGCGAGAGGTAGGTCGCGCATCTCAACGTCGGAATAGTTCATTTTTCTTGAAAGCAACTTTGGAGAGGATGGAATTGTGGATAGGGAAGGAAGAGGAGGAGGAAATCTCTCGGTGATTCTGCGGGAGTTTCGAAAATAAGAGCTGACCGTAGTGGGAGGTGAAACCGTGATGAGGAGAGATAAGAGAGGTTATTGAAACTCCGCGTTTTACATGTATACAATACACGAACGAGCGATAAGTGTAAAATGAAGCGAGACTAACAGTGGAATAAGTGGAACGCGCAGCGGTCGTCGTGCGAGCCCGGAGCGAGAGAAAGAGCGAGAGAGGACGAAATAAAGGATATCGCCCGAAGTGGGGATGACCTACCGAACAGTTAGACGCATGGGGTCTCTCGCACTGCTGCGACGCGAGTGCATCATGGCTGACGTTCCCTTATTCCCTTCTCTTTCCGCCCCTCCCCCCTGCTCTCACCGCTTTTTATTCCGCTCTCGCTCGCCGGTGTGTCACGCCGAGACTCTTGTTATTGCCGTCGACATGAACCATCTCGATTCTCGTTTGCTTGCGCCGCTACCGGGCGAAGCAAACAAAAAGATAAATATACCGAGGGAAACGTGCACGATTTTCAAATTTCCAAGCGAATAAAAAAAACACACATTTTCACCTCAGTCCTTATTGCAAAGGTGATTATAAGGTAGTTCCATCAACTCCTTGCTGTCAAATGAACGATTGGGAATGTACGTATGTCTTTCGAGTCGAGTTTAATACTTTTTTACGATTTTTCACAAGTGCCATTAGAGAAAATACAGACTAAAATACTAAAATACAGACTTCATTCTTTCGTATCGAGAGTTATCGTGGTCGTTTGTGTTTTATGTACACAATAATAAATAGAAACTCACTTAAAGTTATTTTTGAACTGGGGCTATTCATTTTCTGTATACGATAAAGAATATATTATGTCAAAAATGTCAAGTATCATTATCGATTCTACAAGAGGAGAATGTAGTGTCAAAATAAGTTGGATAAAATCCCGGGTCTCGTGAGAAATCGTCAGCATGACACTTTTATTGAAAAAAAAAATGGCTCTCAGGTGTTTTACTTTAAAGAAAATGGTATTTCGAGATACACCTTAACGAAAAAAGAAATGGAAAAAGTCGCAAGGGAGAGGAAAATCACTTGACGAGGCCGAAAAATATTTTTTTTCCCTCTTGGCGCATTCGGGTAAGCGAAGTCTCGAAATAAATTTGTCCTTACGCCCACGCGGAACGTCGGAGTTGCTTCTCATCGGGGGTATTATATCGGTACGGGCATGGAATTTTTGGCGAAAACAAACATTTTGGCGAACACGAGACAGGAGATTCTCTCGCTTCTATTTTTCATGGCAAAAACGCGCCTTGAGGTAAAAATATATAATGGATCGGTCACTCGCCACGTCTTTGTCCGTCGGTTTATTTTTTTGGCCTTCGACGAATAATTTGGACGTTGAGATTTGCCGAAAATAATCCTGTTCTCTTTTATTATTTTATTCATGAAAGAAAAAAAAATAACCCCCGCAACGCGCGTCACACACAATAAAATAACGTGTTCTTATCGATCGTCCACCATTTTCCAGGTTGTCAATGGTCTATGTATATCCTTGATATAGCCATTACATAGCGCCCGCGCGTGCAAACACAAACACACACGGATTCTTAATGCTTCCACACATGGCATACGACTGAATATTAAATTTTAGTATATGAGACTCGGCTGGAAGCCCCTATACATAAATTTGCCCCTTACGCGCGTTATTTCGAGTTTTTCGATTTTGGAGTATATGAAAACCAGTCTGGGAGGTCCCCGCGCGGATAAGGCTAAATAATTTTTCTTTTATTCCGAGCTTAAATGAAAATGCGATTATTCACCGATGGAAATTTCCAGGGTATCAGCGCCGCGGCATTTTATTCGCGTTCTCGAATGAAAAATCGAGCGAGCTGCATGCTATATTAAAGTTGTCAGGCGACTTATATACTATATGTATATTATCGTAGGCTCGGTAAGCGCGTAATCTTTATCGAAAGCCTATTATATATACAAATGTGGAGTAAAAAATTGAAAAAGTGGTAAAACAAAAGAATCTTTTATCGAAAGTTGGTCGTGTCGTTGTATCGCTTATTTGTGTCTAATGTGTATATAACTTTTTGCAACGAGCCGGCACACTAGGTGCACAGCACGCTATGAGAATTCACGAGAGCGGCAAAAAGCAACGTGACGGGGTGAACGGCCGTGCTTCTGGCGAAACGTTACTATTCTGGTCATTCTCGTGAACGCCTCGTCCGTCTAGCGACAATTTATTCACCGGAGTGCGGGCTCGCTTGCCCTCCCCCTCTTCCTCCTCCGACTACCCATTTTCTATATCCGACGAGCACGTGCATCCACTTTTGTCCGTGTACGAACTTTGCGCTAGAAAAATAATTACTCGCAGTCGCTATGTCGCGATGAGCCAAAAAATCATTTTTTTCGCCTTTATTTCTATCGATTATTGAAAATAAAATCGATGGAATTGGGTGCGTGGCCGAGGTGCGCCATCGGCGGTCACCCAAGTTAAGCAACGCTGTTCATGGACAGTATTGCGATGGGTGACCGCTCGTGCACCAAAATTCTGAGCTGGAGACGAGTTTTTCTGTGTTCCCACAATGCTTGGGGAAAAGGAAGAAAAACGTCGTCGACTGTATCGATACGGGTTTTCCACAGTTTTCCCGTGTCCTAGAGCGAATGCGATACAGAGGTTAAAGAAGGAGTAAGTCGGCTGCGGACGCAATTATAAAAAAAGTGGAGAAAACAAAAAGATGGAATTCGAAAAATGCAGGAAAAAAGAGTGGTATCGATAATAAAGATGGAAAATAGAAGAAGGATGGAGGAAGGAAAATGGAAGGTGTAAAAACAAGGAATGAAAGAAAAATGAAGGATTAATTGATGAAGGATTGTAAAAACCCTACAGGGTGTGCAATTAAAACTCATTAATAATTGTTATTATTATTATTGAAAATAAAAATAGATGAGCTTACATAACATTTTCTAAAATAATTCCATATGGCTGATTGTTATATAAAGCACGAGGTTCATCCCTTTGATCGTTTCACAAAGGAGGATCCGTATATATTTCTACCATAAGGTCTGTTCTTGAAGTCTCTTTGTTCTGTTTTCAAACTATATGGAAGAACAGCTGTTTCAATATTTTTTGAATTGAAATAAATTTATACTTTCATTCCTTCATTTACTATTCGTTCATAAAATACTCGATAGGTATACACTTGATTCGTTGTGCTAATCGATATTTAATTATTCACCGTTATAATTAATTATTGTAATTATTTTATAATCGAAGCTGAAGTACTTTTGACATTTATAAAAATGCGTAACGAACTGTTGCTCGCTTTCAAAGAATTATGAGCGATGCCAATATATGACTCATCCCGAGTCGTTTCGTCTCGTTTCTCCCTTTCTCTCGCTTACTCCGACGTCCGCCGCGTGTCGGCGTAACAAAGGGTAAACGTGCTTACGAAACCCATTTGCCGTGTAACACGTAACTGATCGGTAACGAGTCTGATTCTCATTATATAAAATAATACGCAAATAAATGATGACGCGTAAGCAATAATCTGAAAAAGAAAAGGTTGCGAGAATGAACCCGGAAAAAAAAGTACTAAAATTTCTCGCTATCGTTATTTTTTTTGTCGATCGCGCGCGGAGACTCGGGCGTTCACACTCGAAGAACTTTCCAAGTCCGAACGTGCGATGGAGGGTTGCGAAATTCGCGTATAAATAACGCAGTCGTACACCCCGAAACGGGTAATGAAACTCCGATCTGCAGTCTCGATCGCGCGAAGAACATATATATACAAACTAGCAGGTCATAGTGGCCCGGGCACTTCGCGTCCTCGCGGTAATCGTGAAATTTACGTATTCGCAGCATTTTTTTGAGCGATCCATTGAACGGTACAAAAGTTTATATATAGCAAAATGAATAGAGCGAAAATTTTCAATGAGTTTAAATACGTATTTGTATCAATTTTCATGCCGATCGGTCGATTTTTATTTTTTATTTATATAGAGCTTTGAGAATTATTCCATACAGCAGCGGTAGATTTTTATAGAATTTCATACTTTGCAGTGCCATCTGGTCATGATGAGTTTAAATAAAGCAGCCTATGTTTAAATCGACGTTGAAAACTGTCTATGACAAATTCCATTCAAATCCGTTCAACCGTTTTTGCCTGATTGAGTAACAAACATCCAAACACACAAACATTCGTATTTATACATCAGTAAGATGAATAAACCTTTATTCTATTTTTCCTCGCAATTTTATAATCAAATTCTCGACATTCGTTCGTGAAAGCTCCAATTTTTCATCATCTCCCACGCGTGAATTCGTATTTTCCCGTTTTTTCACACTATATACTCTAACTTTTTTTTTCCGAGTATTCCATCGTGCCTCGCGTTCGTTTGCCGCGAACGCGTCATAGCTCGATCTCTCTCA
Organism: Cremastinae sp. A BG-2022a; assembly: GCA_030522545.1. Taxonomy (NCBI): domain Eukaryota; kingdom Metazoa; phylum Arthropoda; class Insecta; order Hymenoptera; family Ichneumonidae; species Cremastinae sp. A BG-2022a. The sequence goes on along the minus strand of JAPYYW010000138.1, from coordinate 72,674 downwards.
TTCACGATGATGCACGACCATAACGAGCCCACGATTCGCTCTAGCTGTCTCAGAACCAACGCGCGTAGTCAGCATTCTCCGTCCTTCTCTCTCTCTCTCTCTCCCCCTCCCCTCCCCCTCTTCTCTCATCCTCTGTTCCGCCAAGTGCCACTTTGTGTATTTCGAGACGATTCTCTTACAAAACACGCCGGAGATAAGCTTTTATCTCCGCGACGTGTACAGACGTATTTATATATATGAATAAAATATATATGCACAATTGTGCCGTATCGCGCGGCTTTTTCTGTGTCGCGAAAAAGAAGAACGAGAGATCCATGGAAAAATGTCTCGAGCCTTTGACCTGCTCCCGATATACTTGTAAAACGACGTTGAGTGTGCAAAAAGAGAAGGGCAATCTCTCCGCGCGGGAGCCGAGAGACGGAGCGGCGTAAGCGCAACGACGAGCACGTCGCGGAGCGGCCGTTACGTGTTTCGTTCGCTCAGACTCTCCCCACCCGGCTGTGAAAAGCAGTTTTTTAGACGAGATTTTCCGAGAACTCTCACCACATCGAGAACGATTTTCAGATCTGCCAAGAGGTTAAGTTTGGAGCGTTATTCGCGCGTTACGGAGTGTTCCCTCTGCTTGTTCCCGAATTGCGAGAGAGATGTTTGTAGAACGCTCGTAAAAAAAGGTAGCAGGGTGGAAAAAAAGATGAAGAGCCGATGCTCGCAAATCAAGCGTCGAGACAGTTCAGCAACACCGCGCGCGGTGCGAGAGACGGCGTCGCTCTCCGTGCGAGATAGAGGAGACGATGAGCGCTGATGCGGTAGAGAGACAACGCCGTGGCGGCCCCTGTTCGATTTCGGGGCCACCGCCGATGAGGGAACACGCCACGCGGGGACGTGTGTACCCGCGTTCGCACACGACTCGAGCCCGACGCTGCCGAGATACGGTATTATGTACGTGCGAAAAAACCAATGTATTTCTCCCTCGTACGTACACGCAATACGCATGCGACGAGGATGCGTACACACACGACGATGGCGCGTGTGTACACAGCGAGGGCGCATCCGTGGCCGCGCAGATCTCTAAAGAGAGAGTCACGTGATCCAGCGTTGTACGAAAAGCGCTCGTCGACGATTGGCAGCGTCAGCGCGCATGCCCGTTTCTCCCCCTCTCTCTTTCTCTTCTGCCGATACTCGGGTTTTCCCCCACTCGCGGCTTCCGTCGCGACAGAACAAAGAGACTCGGTAGGCTAGCTCGGCGGCATCGACGTTCGCCACCATTAGAAAGTCGTCGGCACTCGAGAGGTGTGGTTCGTGCTCGAGAAACAATAAAAACGGGTAATAAGCGGATTCGTGCGGTTACAATACGAGTAACGAGACAGATAGAAGAGGCAAGAGGTTCATTTCGCGAGTGCCGAAATCATCGGGGATCGGTTTTGTAGCGAGAGGCAAGCTTGATCGCGTTCTCGATTCGACTCGTTCGTTTGCCATCGTCCCGGGGGCTTTCGTTGAAAAATCCACGTTTTTTCGATTATTTCCCGAATAAATATTCGACAAGGTGATTATTTCGTCACGAGCAGAAATCGCGGCAACGAGAGATCCGTTAAAGTCGCTCCAAAAGCGGTTACGTTGCGACTATCGGTACGACGGTCAGTGGCGACGCCATTTTGTGGTGAAACGTACGGATTTGAAAGTCGGCTTTGGTTCTCGTCGTCGTACGATCGCGCGCGGTGGCCACACGATAAATTCGACTTTTTTTTTCGTTCGCGTACGTACATGTATTGGCACTGGTTTCCAATCGAACGATCGAACAACGTATTATTATTATTATCCTCGTCATCCTTGGATCGTGAGTCACAAACGTAGCCGTCCCAAGGTGGAGAATATACGAGAGAGACACCGGAAAGAGGAGCGAGTGAAAAAAAAATAGCAAAATTTTGAAGCGAAAGAGAAAAAAAGATAGAAAGAGTCGCAAGGCGTAAGTTGAGGAGAAGAGGAAAGAAGAGGAAAAAAAAACGAAGAGAAGAAAGAAAGGAAGAGTGGCGGCAAGTATATCGGTTGTGGACGAAAAAAAAAAGCGAAAATACTTGAATCACGATGAGACTGGAGATCGTATCAGCGGCGGACTTTCTCGTGCACTTGCTGCGTCTGCAGGCTGGCCAATTGTCGGAACGTCAGCTCGAGCTGTTCAAAACATCGTTGACCGATGTGCTGAGGCGTCGTTATCGGGACCACTGGTTCCCGGACCGTCCTAATCGGGGCTCGGGTTATCGTTGCATACGCATAAACGGAAAAATGGATCCGGTAATAGCGCAGGCCGGGGCGAACGTGGGACTCTTGCCGACGCTCCTGCACACGCTCTTCCCGACGGAGTTGACCATGTGGATCGATCCGGCCGAGGTCTCGTACAGGATTGGCGAGAACGGCTCGATCTGCGTCCTCTACGAACGAACGGAGCCCGAGGAGAACGAGATCCAGCAGGCGATCCCGCTCCACCACCATCATCATCACCACCATCACCACCACCAGCAACAGCAGCAGCAGCAATCCCAGCAACAACAGCAGCAATCCCAGCAGCAACAACAGCAACAACAATTCGAGAGCTGCAAGGACTCTCTAATTCTGGAGCACGCGCAGTTTAACGAGCAGATCGCCGCTTTCGTCTCGAGTTGAACGACTCGCGCGACAGCCGGGACTAAGGCCGACCAAGCCAGAGAAACAGAGAGAGACAGACAGACACAACAGATATAATATTATTATTATCATCATCCTCCTCCCCCCGTGTGTGCGTGCGATCGAGCGAGAGCGACAGTTCGAGAGAGAGAGAGAGAGTGAAGACGACCGTGAAACATCACCGCGACAACAATAATATAATAATGATAATAATGATTATGATAAATAATGGTTATGATAATATTGATAATGATAAAGGACACCACTACGAGTACCCCACCACATTGCCGTCGATGCACCATCAACAGCTGAGAATCGGAAGGAACTTATTGCTCTCGTGTTATATATTTCGTTCTTATGACACCGATGCTACACTCCCCCGTTCCTGTCAAACTTCTCTTTGGCGGCGGAACAGAGCGCGCCCTCGGGAAAGAAGCCTTCTTTTTTTCCTCCCTCCTCGCACTACGAATTGCGGATCAACGAGAGGAACTTTAGTGAATATGGGTGTATCGTTCGTATAATCGTGGACGGAGAAGATTCGGAAGCGATCGGATGACGACGCAGAGACGCCAGAGCTACTACGGGGAGTTGAATTTTAATTACGATCATCGTCATCGATTTTCTTCGTATATATGTACGAGTGTGTTACGCACGGAAAACCAAACCAGCATCGAAACATCGAGAAATCTCCAGCCGCCGGAACAGAGAGAGAGGGAGAGATCGACGGCCACGGTGATCGTGTTTTTCTTTCATCCCCTCTCCGTCGTTCCTTTCCCCCCGTTCTCGGAGAGAGCCCTTGCGCAAAGAAAAGCCCTTCCAGCGGATCACATTATTATTCTCCCCCGTATTTTCCAGCGACTCTGCTCTCGATGATACTACATATGTCGAGATAAAAAAAAGAAGGGGAAGAAGACGCCGAGGAAATTTTGTGCTCCGAACTCCGCATCGCAGCTAGTACCACCCAGCGCCGTCGACGCCACTGGCGCCACCGTTGCCACGTCTCGTCCTCTCCTGGCGATGACGATCCAGCAAACAAAAACACTCGTCGAGAAAATGTTTTTTTTTTGTCCGCCTCTCACGGATCTGCCGAGCGATCGCTCCGACTACGAAGATATTTTCGTACAAAAAAAAACAGAAAAAAATAATATGGTGGACCGGAGATAATAACACGAAGCCACATTGGACTCTTCCGTTATTTTATTTGCGCAAAAAGGTGACGTTTTTGCTTCTCTGGCGGAACAACGGAGAGCGCGCTCGATGCCGGTGAAACAATTGATCTCAAGCAAAAACCTCGTACTCGGCAACCGAGCGAAAGTACCAGTGGCGTTCCCGATGAGGGTACTCCTCCCTGAGAAGAAGAAAAAGAGAAGCAACGACGACGGATGTCCAAAAGATCGCTGCGTGTTTCGCCCGCTGAAAAAGTGCAAAAAGAGGAGAAACGAAATTTACATCGCAATATTATGGCCAGTAAACGCTTGGCAGAATGTCCGCGTTTCTTTTCGTTTTCCGATCGAGTCCAATGCGCCCGGACGGCCAGTCAACCCAGTGAACCGGAAATAAGTCATCGCGAAGGTGGAAGGAAGAATAAAAGTTCCTCATTTCGCGGTACGCGTCAACATAGTTCCCAAAAAAATGTTTTCTTTTTTCCCTCCCGTAATCTCGACTCGAATTTCGTGGCAAGAGGACAACCCGGATCAGCAGTGGAGATCCCAGATAGCAATGCCGTCGATTTTCATCACCGTGTAAACGTGTCACGCGAGTGAAAGAGAGAGAGAGAGAGAGCGAACGAACGAACGAGAGAAAATTTATTTGCATGTGTGTGTGAGAGAGAGAGAGAGATTATTATTTCGCGCAGGCCCTTTAACGTTCATCCCGTAACGTTATCGTGGCAAGATTCGCTATGAGAAAAGAATTTATTTAGACTGCTTCTTTATTAACGAAATTAGTGGTTAAATACGAACAAACATTGTCCAAAAAATCATCGATTTATCGAAAAAATTTGACAAAACTTACGAAACTAAAAACATTTTGACAGTCCAACTCATTTTTTGTAAATACTTCCTCATCGTTTGATTTCAGCACACATTTTGCATATCGTCGAAAAGTTTGGTAGAGTCTTTTCTCAATGAATATTTGAGTTTATATATGTACATATATATATATGAAAAGAAAAGAGTGATATAGAGCGTGAGAACGAATGAATGTACGTGAGAAAATTTACTCCCAGGTAAGATCCGAAGATTTTTCTAACGATTGAAACGAAACGAAGGGTAAAAAATTGTCGAGAAAAATCAACGACGGTTCTATCTGGACATGTGTGCATCTTTAACCAAGAAATGAAAATATTTGCATAGATATCCATATTCATATACATATATATATATATATATCTACATATATATCCATTTTGAAACAACTGTGATTTTTCTTAGCGACGAGAATTTTATTCACGTATGCGTGCGAATGAATGTTACTTTTTTTTTCTTTTAACCGTTCAAATTTTTCGCTACAATGTCAACCACCTGGAAGTGCGATACGAGTGAAAAATTCGCACAAATGACCATGAACGAACCAAGAAACGCGCAAACAACACAATTTTGTTTTCTTTCTTAATTTTTTTTTTGGCCTTCCAGCAATCAATTATCCGTTTCTCGATCAAAGTCGATCGACGCTCAAAGCCTTTTTTTTCTCTCCTTGATACAATTCTCATGTGATTTGTTCGATAGTTCGTTCATCGTCGTCAACTCTGCATATAACAAAAACAAGTGCGCAAATATTTGAAAGTGCGAAGAAAAATTGAAAAAAAAGTGTGCGTCTCCGTGCGTGAGTGATGAACAATCGACGTGTGTGAGCAAGATGACCATGTGATGCATTTTTTTTTTTTCATTTAAGGGAATCAAGTGCATTTTTTTTTATTTTTTAAATAATCGTTTCAAGGCGTAAAACTTGTCGCGTTCTGGATAAAAGCTCTGTAACGTAGCAATTAGAAACCGTGTCTGTGATTACGATAAGAGAAGTTGAGAAAGAGTAAAAGAAAACGAAGTGAGTCTTGAAATATCGAGAGAGAGAGAGACAATATTATCTCGTTTACGTAACGACGTAAAAAAATCGAGAAGCCAGCTTTTTAAAAAGTCATGACGTTTGTAATTCTATTATTTATTTCTTTCTGGAAAGTGAATCTTGAAGAACATATAGAAGAAACGACACAACTCGAACGTCTGGCTTCTCGAATTTTTTCTTCGTGCCCACATATATATAAAATGAAAACACGTATATACAGAGAAAGAAATTGAAAAGTCACGTATATATATACAAATATATACAAAAATATCTATATATCTACACGGAGTTGGGGAAAAAAAATAATTTGAGAGAGAGAAAAAAAATGATAAATGTATATATGCAGATGTAAACGATTGATCTCTTCCTGAACTAGCACGTGACAAACAATTACGATGCAAATAAGTCGCGATGCACGAAGGCGACGACCGAGGATACACGCTGCTTCTCGTCATTCCATTACTTTTTACCGAAATATTTGGATTCCCGAAATTCGTGCACATATCTTTCAATAGAGCCTGTTTCGTAATTCAACAATGAGGCACAAGATCTTTCGTCGTTGCTATATTTTTCGGTCGGGTCCTCGTGCACTCGCCTCGTGTATTTGCTCGATTCGCTACGGGACGAACGCGAATAGGTTTTACGTTGGCTGCTGTGAAAAAAAAAACGAAAACTAAGCGAGAAGCGGTCTCGCTTCGTTTTCGTTATCGAGCAACGATATTCTCTCTTTGTCAATTACAGTTACGTTTTCTTCTACAAAATAAGATCCGAGGGGTGGACAAAAAATCACGAAACACGAGTCCTTTATGGTGGAGAGATAGAGAGAGAGAGATAATGGAGATTTATTAATAGGAACGAGGATGAAAATAAATGAACGAAGAATGGTCTCGTCGAAGGCTGATTTCCAATTAGACTACTTTTCTGTTTCTCGAAACATCGAGGTGTGTGTATGTTTATGAAAGATCCGATGTGTAAACGAAAACGAAAGATGAAGAACAAAATTGTCAAGAGAGCTAAAAAAATTAACGAGTCCAATAAGAATTTGGGTTAAACCGAGAACTTGTTAAATTCTCGCTATTAACGAAAGAAAAAAGATTTTACGTCACGAATTTGTAATTATTATAAATATATATATGTATAAACATATTAATAGATATACATATATATATTAGTAATCCACGATGATCTATAAATACGTATAAATATACATACACACGAAGACACACATAAACACGTAAAACACATTGTAAACTATAAATAGAGTCCTTCTGGAAGAATTTGTACAAACCCGCTGTGGGGAGTCGCGAGAGGGTACGAGAGACTGGAATATTAAAAAAAAACGGGAATGAAAAAAAAAACGTAAGAAAAAAAAAGAGCTAAGATGTAACAAAGTCACTCCTCCGGCAAGTCTGTGATTTTAGCTTGGTTAATTCAGTATTTTTTTAAAAATAACGAAAATAAAAAAAAGAAAGGAAAAAAAGTGAAAAAATGCAAACAAACAAACCAAAAAAAAATGAGGAGAGAATCGAAACATTACACGAGATTTGAGAGATGACTGTAAAAAGCAACCGCAAGAGGAGCAGAGTTTATTCCTGAGAAAATTGCAAACGACGAGAATTATAGCGAGAGCTGGTTTAAAAAAATTACACGGGTGGGAGAAAGTGGTGACACGTTGGATTTTTTTTGTTTTTTCGTCAAATTTTCGTGAAAAGTTGCAAATTAGAACAAGCACGAGTGAGCCCCGAGAAAGGAAGAAGGTGATGAATACTTTTCGGAAGAACTTTGAATCGAAAGAAGCAAAGTATAATGATGCAAATGTTGTCGTGATGAATTTCGCGTAATTGTAAATTTATTCTTTTTTTTCTCCAAGGCACGTCCTACATTTTCCCTTTTTTTTTGTTGCATAAAATATCAGTGTGTAAATTCGTCTTCGTACTATTTTCTTCTTTTTTTTTCTTGTACAGTTTGTAACGCGAAGAAAAGAAGATGCAATTTTTCGTGCATTCGCAAACTCCCATCTATTCTGTTGCCCATACGGATATATTATTTTTTACTATTAATGTTATTATTATTATTATTATTATTATTATGCACGTATGTATGTAAAATCATACGTACCAGTGTGTTGGTCGAAAAAAATTGTACATTGTATTTTTTGTGCCACGTAGACTCTGTGTCTGACGGATTCGGGTTCAAAGTCACTATAAAATTAATATGAAGAACCATTGTAAAATAATCATGTAATTAAAGATTGTAATTTTTTAAAACGTGAAGAGCCTCCAGACTAAAAATGCTGCCTGCCCCCTTCCGCTTCATCCATGGCCCCAGAACACTCGGAAAAAAATCTCGTGAATTCATAAAAGAAAAAACAAAAATCGTTTGTCTCGTTTTGTGAAGAAAAATTGTCTCGCTTCTGCATTTACATGGTCGACGCTCGAAACCGCAAGCGGTTTCCATCGTCGCCGTACATTTTGTGTATTATAAAAAAAAGATATGTATCTATATAAAAAAAAGCGATGAGTAATTGATAAATTCACAAAACGAGCCACTCAGAGAAAAATTCCAATAATCACTTGCCACGTTGTCGATTGAAGATCAATGCGTGAAAAATTGCAATTCACTCGTTCCGTAAAAAATGTATAAAGACGATAATTCGATGTAAAAAGAAAAAAAAGAGGAATAATGACTCGATGAGACAAAATATGAAGATAAAATGATAATAATGGATCGGAAATTGACGAAACAAAAAAAGGGGGAAAAGATCTCGAAATCGCACTCATACTCACACCGAATGAAATCAAGTTCATAACGACTGTAAAAATGTTTAATCGGAAATATGTAAAAAGAGGAAAGTCACATCGGCATTGCGTCGCTCTGAAGAAACGTATTCATAGTCGGATCTTAAAAGTAAGGTCGCCTTAAGACCGGTCTTAAGATGGCAACCCATAGAGACGAAAAAAAAATGAATAAAGCAAACTCGAATCCCTAGACTCGTAGGTTCACTATTATTATATAATATTATTATATCTATTATTATATCAATGTACAATTATATTTAGTTTTTAAGTTATATCTATATCATTTTCCCGCTTGTACATACGCCGTGAGTTCGAAAAGAAAAACGAAACAAACAAAAGTAAGCAAAAGAAAGAAAAAAAAAAAGAAGAATTGGATCTTCGAACGAAACAATGAGAGAAGATTCAAAAAACTATAATTTTTTCGACTGTTTTTGTACAGAGATAATAAAACGAAGAAAAAACAAAGGCCTCGTGCTTATGAATTTCACGAATATTAAAAAGAGGAAAAAAAATTATAAAAAAATCACAAAAATTAAAAATAATTGTCGCATTTGATTATTTGACAGTCACCTTTCCCTGCGAATATTTTTTCAAGTTTCGATCTTCGAGGGAGCCAGCACGCTCTTGTGTTTAACTTTGCTTTTCTCGATTTCTGTCGGCACTCAAATAACGGCCTACGAACAATAAAGCGACCTGAGGTCACACAAACAATCGCATCTTTCTTTTCCACGGGTCTCCGCGGCCACGCTGCTTGCAGAAGTTCATTTGACTCTTTAGTAAGTCACGCATTCATGATTATCGCGAATAAACGCAAAATATATATCGCTCAGAGGCACATATAAGACTGAAGACGGAAAATATATTTTTGTTTTCGTCTACCGAAGAGCTTTAATTCTCCGATGAAATTTTGAGAGTGTTTCTTTATTACATATATATTCTTTCGTATTTTTTTACGTCGCGACAAATGGAAATCTCAATAATAAGCTGAAGGACTACTTCGAGCCAGGATTGTTTGCTTTAATTTTCGCGCATTTATTATTGAAGGCGCAACAAATAAATTTATCTCGAAAATAAATTTGATACGTGTGTCTTAAAAGTCTCAAATTGGGAATTGCCGAGACAGTTTTCATTAACGATAGTACGTGTTATATGAAAAAATGTTCTCGCAAGTTTTGTTGAAAAAATGCTTCATGAATTTTCAATGGAGTCGCGTCTGGCTTTGTTTCAGAGAGACACGTGCTCGATTGAGAGAGAAACAAAGGGCTAGAGAATTTTGAAGTAGACGGAAAAGGGTGCGAATCTTCTTGAGGGCTCGCAACCTGACGACGAGCAGGAAAAACACATGTGCGCCTGGAGACTGAATCTCGAGTGGAAACGTGTACACGATGGAGCTCAGTCGTCGTCGTCGTCGCCTCGTTGACGCATTTCCAAACGTGTGAGAGACGATTCACTTGTCTTATTCTTCTACGTTCTTCAATTTTTTTTTTCTTATCTCCCTTTCTTCGCGTCCCGTGCGACTCAATCGACTCACCTCTTCAGTCACAAAACATTCGAAAATTTCCCACTGGAGTTCTCTTTCACGCGAGACCATTTTTTTTCCCACTCCAAACGCGAACTTTCCAGCGTTTACGATTTTATTTTATTTTTCTTCTTCTTCAGCGTTAGATCGCTTAGAAAATTTTGAATTATAAAAAAAATGATGAAAAGTCGACGGCTCGAAATCTCCGCGGCAATCGAATGAGTATTGAAATAAAAGGAGTATAATTACGAGGTCGATTTCGCTGGAGATAATTGAAAGTGGAAAAAAAATAATCGAATATTCATGACTCGTGAATCATTGCGGCAGTTTTTTTTATTTTCAGTCACGAGTCGAGAAATGTTCTGGAATAGAGAAATAAAATTAATGAACGTGTTCGAATAAGCTGGAAAACAATTGAAAATATGAATTCAGCGATTCGCCCGTTCGTGCGTTATTATTAATTTATTTTGAAAAAATATTATAGACAATGTGGAAAATACGTGAGATAGGAGGCCGACGCGGTGGCACGGCGGAGGAGAGAGGTCAACTTCGGTTGTTGCCCCGGTTCGAGCCCAACCTCTCGCGGGCAAAACATATCAGGCCGCGGAACCGCTTCTTTCCCTCCTTTCTTTTTCTCCTTTTGGTCTTTTCTCTCTCTCTCCCCTCTTTTCCTTCGGGTCAAATCTCCTGTGAGAAACTGTCCTACGGTGATCCATCATTTTTCGACATTTTCAAAAAAAATATTATCTACTCTCGCACCAGACAATATTCGGGACAAACAAAAATAATGACGATACACTTGGAAGAAAATTTTTCTTCCTCGTTATTTATCCATATTTTATTACATATATTTTTTGCACTTTCCTCGCCTCGTCTATTTCGTCGTACATCGTTATTTTTCATTTTTATCTGAACGTTTTTCATTCGCGCGCTCGATCAACCGTTATAAACCGGTAGGTGGGTCAAGTGGATAAAAGAGGATCGAGAGAAGTTCACCTCGAAAGCGAGGTTCATTATCTCGCCTATATAGATTAAATGATAGACAGAATTTACTGGTAACGCGACACGAGCAAGAAAATCCTCTCTCTCTCTCTTGATTTTTTCGAGCAAAAAGGCAGCTGGAGTAAAAAAATGACGATAAGACTCTCGTTTTGTCAGAGTTCGACTGGAACAGGAATCGCGCGGGCGAAGGTGGATTCGAAATGTGTTTTTTTTTCTTCATCTCTCTTTCTCTCTATTCCGGCTGAACAACTCGCGAAAAAAGTCGTGACTGGCGGTGCCAGCTTTTCTCGTCGCGAGGCAAAAAATTTCTCGAGCCAGATGAAATTAATAGTATAGTATCGCTGAATTTCGAATGATAAATAAATGGGGTATATAGGGGAGGGGGGGGTGGAGAACAAAGTGCGAACCGAATCGTGGCGGATCGGCATAATTCTCAAACGAGCCTGTGACGTAATGTCCACAATTATGCTCGAGGTCCTTTCACGATTAAACGATTCCCACTTTTAACTCGTGCCTCTTCGATAACTCGCGATGAGATTAATTTTTGATTTATTTGTAAATAGCCGATGAAAAATATGTACGAATCGTCGTTTTTACATTTTTTTTTCGCCCGTCGCCCATATTTCGTCACAATATATCCGATGAAATTGAGCTACAACGCAAATTTTCAATTTCCCAGGTTGAAATGGGAATAACCATCAACGAGGAGTACTTCCACTTGTGAGACGAGGCGGATGAGGGAGAGGAACGGCCGAGCCCGAAAAAAGTTGAGAACGACGAAGAAGAGGGAGAGAGATGGAATTTGATTGGTTTCCCGGCATTTCGCACGTTCAATCTTTTCGAGAATGGATTTCTCGCCTCGTCGATGCCGAAGTCACGAAGCCGGACACGAGATATCGAGTTATCGACTCGAAATCGCTGGAAAACTCGTTTTACAAAGGCGAAGGAAATGCGACACTTGTCGTGTCTTTGCCACATGTAAATGCACAATGTAAATTACTGTTCGACATTTTCATTTTTTATTTGTCTACGACGAAAATCAAATGAGCGTCCGAATCACGCGAATATTGGAAAAAATGAGTGTATGATCGTATAAAAAAAAAACAAAAATTTGACGAAAGGCAAATATTTTTTTAAGTATTCGTCGCAAATGATGTTAACTTTGGATAAACGGGAAGCTTTCTGACACGTAAATATGCATATCGTGCGAGTTCAGTCGTTAAAATGCTTGATATACGAGAATCGACCACGTCAGTCGAGCTTTCTTGCTTTTATTTGTCTCGTTCCTCTTTTTTCTTAGCTATACACACATTTTATCGATTTCGTAGTGACGGCGCGTTTAACGCACCAGATTGTAACTTGTAGTAGACAAACTTTTTTCCGAAGAGTATATCTGTACAAAAGTTGAAGAATCAATACCTTTTTTATGTTAAAAAAACAACAACTGATAATTTAAAAAAATCGCATTGCAGGAGAAAAAGGTACTTAGACTGAAGAAATCATGTCCGAAAGACGGGGATGCACCTGCCGACGACGATGGAAAATCGAGAGTAAAACTCGCTGTCGATTTTCACAGAAACATTCTGTCCGGGCTGCTAGGAGATTTTGTCACCGAGCCGGACATCGTTTACTGCGACGCGACAGCTTTAAAAAGATATTTAAAATGGTACGAGCCTCAGAGACCAGGTAAAATAATTCTAGCGTATACGTTTCAGTTTCTTTCATTAAATAAGATGGGAAACTTGTTTGATAAATTCTTATCGAAGATTCGTTTGAAAAATAAATGATTATTTTGTTTTTTTTGCGCAGCTCATCGTCGTCACAAGAGCGTCGTCGAGAAATTCGCCACCACGTTACCCGATTACACAATACTGCCGCCGTATCTCCTCGAAAAAATTCCAGCATGCATGAACAATCCGACTTTTTGCGTCGAAATAAAGCCGAAGGATGAGCAATCGTTGGCCGTCAGCGAATGTAAACGCTGCTCGAAAATAGCTGAAGGAGTCAGTATTATTGCCGATAAAAAATGTATTGTTTCCTCATTTGAATATTTTCACGTATTCCACATTCTTTAACTTCCAGATTCCTACAATCGACGTTTCGTCGCAGGAAAGTTACTGCGGTCGTTGTCTCTTCTCTGGACGTCGAGATCGAATGTTTCTCAGTCTGAGAAGTCTCATCTTCAACGATCGTAAAAAATTGAAGGTTTTCAAAAATGGCGAGATTGTCTGGAGTCCAAAATGCGGAACTTCAAAATTATTGGAAATTGTAAATGATTTTATTAAGCCGGGAATGGAAGAAGAGCAAGCTCTAGATTCGTTGATATCGCTGATTTATGAAGCCCTTATCCGGCCGTTTTCTGTATCAGAACAATCCAACAAATATTTAAACTCATCGGAATCCCACTTTGTCAGTGAATTACCAAAAAATTCAGTCCTTGAAAGAATTCAAAACGTTCATAAAGTACATTATCGTTGTACCCCTTACGTCTACTCAATTTACTCGAAATATTTTGAAATTTTGAACGATGAAATCGTCTATTCTTTAAATGCAGAGAATAAAAATATTCAACCTAATAATGAGGAATTGCATGATCTCAGGAGTTATCTGGTACACCGAGTTGTCCGGGATTGCTCGATTCTTATTGCCTTTCGACAAATTGATTCGTAAGTTATTATTCTATAGTATACTTTGTTGTAATGTATTATTACTATTATTATTGAAATATTGCTAAGAAAAAAAATCTCTCGCAGGAACGCAAGTGCAGTTTTTCCACCTAGGAATTTAATACGAATTCTCGATGACCGTTTCATCGTGTTCAACGTCGCAATTACAGACCTCGACCCGAAGAGTGTGCACTGCATCGATAAGCACATGCAAAAACTGTCAGGTTTTTCAGGAAAATTAAATACGTTCGATAACGAACTGACTGACTGCAGAAATAACGTTCTAAAATCCAAATCCCGAGTGATGCAACTCGGAGCTCTTTTGATGCTCTGCGTAAGCATAAGACTTTTCATTTTTCAAAAATCGTGAGTCATCCGTGAAATATAAGAAAAAAAAATTCTGGCTGTTTTATCAATACCGAAAATTTGATAGTGCAATATTTTACTGTGAAAAAAAACGACCTCAATTTTGCATTTAACAAAAATATTCATATTGCGATATATTTACACCAGTTCAGTATAATTTTACATTTATATTTACAAAAACTTTGAAATTCATAGTAATACGTGTGCATAATAGTTTTGTTTGTACTCGCGGCTTTTTTGCGGAAATGGTGACGAAACTAAATTACCGCCTCGATTAACCTTAATGTAATATGCAACGACACATTCGTTGTAATTCTTTTAAACTTATTGCAAGAAAGGAACATGCGAGAAATGCAATAATCGTGTTTATCAGCTAGCCAAGTTATAAATAAAAGTTGAAAAAAGTCATTGTGTAATCGAGAATGTTCTTCATTTGTCCTTACTTTTCAAAAATATCCAAATAATTCTCATGCTATCGTCATACCTCCTAAATATTCCAGGTCATTGAAATATTTTCGCTTGGACGGGGGGGCAATGCACTTTTTTTCCCTACCCTCGTCTCGAACGCGATATTATTCAGTAGCTAGCATCAACAACTCGCTCTCGAGTGTAACCTTCAAGAATTTTTCATGCCGAATCGATAGTTCGTTCATGTATATAAAACGAAGGGTGGGATACACATTTTTGCGCTCTGTATAAGGGTGGAGTGAGAAAGACGGCGATAAACTGGATCCTCGTTTTATGAATGGCGCAGTTGCGTAGTGAAGCAATTGAGGCGCCTCTCGCGAAAATTATTCGAAACATTTTTCATAAAAACATCAAGTTTTTTTCGGGCGATCTTTCTCTGTATACGATTATTCATCAAACAAGATTCGCTGTGTAATCGACCATTTTTATTCGAGCATTTCTATGTCTCTTGCGAAATATGAATTTTTTATTACGGGAAACTTTGGAGTTTTTTGTTTGGGTTTTTTTTTCTTTCTTTTTTTTCAACGAAGATTCCGGTTTTGGGCGCGAGAGGTCAGTGCGGAGGACTCTGGCAGGCACGAAGTTGAAGCGCGCGCGTGGGCCACAGTGCTCCAAGCTGTGGTAGTCCCCCAGTCGCAAAGTCGACGCTCGTGTTGAATGGCGTCTTCGGGCGTTTCGTGAAAACGCTGTTTCCCCTGTTCCCCCACCCGAGCACACCCTCCCCTCCTCTTCTCTTTCTCTCGATGTAGTGGAGTGGATATTTACCGTGTGCGATCGTTTTTTTCTTCGTCGCGAGTTTCTCGTGGATTTTGTCAAAGAGAGAATAAAAAGAGCGAGAAATGGGATCTCGTCGGTGAAGAGGGGCTAAAATAAACGGGACGCAATGGGCACCCAGAGGCCCAGCGAATGGGCCGAACTGCTTATCACGCGTTTCGAGGGTCAGGTACCGGCGAACACTTTGAAGCGACTAAAAACAAATAATGAAAATCATCTTATCTCTGTTTTATTTAAACAAAAGCATGAATCATCGTCTCGTAATTACCTCAGTTACTTTTTTTCCTGTCTTTACGCTATCCTTCTCGTGTCCCATATTTCCAACGCCCAGAGGATGTTTTCTCACATTTCTCTCTCTCTCTCTCTCTCTTTTCTGTTCCTCCCTCAAAAAATTTATCCGATATCTCGTACGGCTTGGCACGCCTTATTCCGTATGGTTGAATTTTGATTTATTCGCGAAACAGGGGTAGAAGCTACCGTCTTGTCAAGAACATTGTATCGAGTTAACGCTTCTCGGGGGAAAGTATCGCGGATGTGATCAATGACAGCCGTCTGTTTCTATTCAGTAGGCTCGACTCTCACGCTCCGCGTCTCTATTTCTCCCAACTTATCTCTGGCACAACCCCTAAAACCTTGAGTCTTAGTAACTACCAAATTATCGCACAAAAGTAGCATTCTGTGGTATACAATGAGCTAACCAAATGTCATTTACCAATCGCGGAGGGGCGGGGATGTTTTATCGCCAAGGTGAATCGAAAGAAACCGCGAGAGAGACGGAGAGTGTTATCGAGGAAAAATGTTGTTCATTCATAAAATCGAAAGCCCGCGTTCGTCCCTCCTCTACCTTTGGCAGGAGCAACTTTTTTTTAATAATACACTTTATTTTTATTTCGTTTCTCTTTCTTTTCATACATGTATATATAAATACAAAAAGTAATTATTTATCACGTCAGACGTGGTTTTTTTATTAATTTTTTTTGTTTTTTTTTTCATATTTTATAAATTTTCAGCTGCCCTGCAAAGCTGATCCTCAGGCATCCCATTTGCGTCTCAACGACATCAAGAATCAGAAATACCTTGTACAAATATCTCGCTATCGGTTTTCCCTCGTCATATCAGGCTTGACAAAAATGCTCGAGCATGTAAGCGAAGCGATCCTAAACACGAGCAGGGAGAGTCGCTTGAATGGCTTTGAGCAGGACAGAAATTGTTATGAATCTTTAATAATCATATTGGACACGTTAGAGCAGTGTCTGGCGCAACAGCCCAGAGATACAACGAACTTCGACAGCACCATGAATATTAAAGTTTTACTGAAGGCCATATGTCGTTTTATCAGTAAGTTGATTAACTTTATTTCTTATGGTCAATCTGCTATCTGCTCGATTTAACCAGTTTATATTTTTTCAATTTATTTTTCAGATTTACCCAATAATTGTTCACAGCACATGCATTTGAAGAACTTGGCTAGTAAAGTTTTATTCTCTCTGAGCTTGAATTTCTTCAACGCTGTATTCAATAGAATATCGGCTCACCTTCAGGCAGCAACAACCACCGGCTCGGGCTCGTCCGATGAGAATCTTGATCACAGTGACATAGAACTTATTCAGCATATCAACGTCGACGTAAACAAGCTAATTAAACTATTGAACGGTATGCTCGAAGGACAGTAATTAATATAATATATGCAGAGATGTTTGACCGATGATTCTGAAAGTTTATATCGTTTCCAGAAACGGTACAGAAAATACGCCAGCTGAAGAAACCAGCGCAAATTGTTTTGATGAATTCGTTGGAAAAAGCGATATGGAATTGGATGGACAGTTATCCGGATGAATTTGCTGAAATTCAGAGGAACCAGAATGACGAGCTGGCGCAAACCTGTGCCGAACTGTTTGACGTTCTTGACGCATTCGCCGAGAGTAAGAAAGGCCGCGTCGTCGCCGTGTGGTCATTGCAGATGATGTTGCTCATACTTTCACCCCGTGTACTCGAAGAAATTGTAAATACGGACACTGGTGCGCCCTGTTCTCCAAAACATTCGAAAAAGAAACAATTCATTGAGAGTATAAAACGAGGATTGTCAGCGCACGGAGGCTCTGGAAGACAGTTGACCGAAGCCGCGATTGTAACTTGCGTAAAATTTTGTAAAGCGTCGACCTACATAAGCAATCTCGATTCGAGCAACGTTACCTTTACTCTCGTACAACAAGTCATCGGTGATCTTGTCATTTCACTCTTCAATCCTAACAAACCGTTCTCCCGTGGTCAGAGCTGCGTTGCTCAGGACGTCGATCTCATGATAGACTGTCTAGTTAGTTGTTTTCGTATTAAATCTCATAACAACGAAATTCTTGAAGCTTGTTTAAACTTGAACTCGCCAACGACCTACCAGTTCGTTCTCATTAGCTCGCTTTACAGGTACTTTTTTATTTTATTAAGATATATTATTATTATTATTATTATTATTATTATTATTATTATTACATATTTATTCTAATTTTTTGAAAACTTTTTTCAGGATAGCGGTGCAACCGAGACTCTCGTGTTGGCCTCAAATTGATCTCGTTTATTCGCGAAGCGCCGATCTCAGAAATATGTTTACTGACACGTTAAAAAAGGTAAAAATAGTCTTAATAATATCCAATCGAAGAGTTGGACTTGCTCGTTTTGAGAATTGCCGCTTCAATAGTTTGTTTTTTTTTTTCAATTGTGACAGAGCTTAGCGCTAAAGGGAAAAGACCAGAGTAGAAATAAGGACCGTGGTGAAGATATATCGAGTCAAAGGAATCTCTTGCTCTGGATGGTTCGCCTTATACATACGGATCCTATGCTCATGTTAAATGTGCGTATTTATTTTATACGAAATTATGCTAGATGAAGATGATTTTTTCCTTAATCCATTTTTTACATCTTTTTATTTAGAATCCAGGAAAAGCTGGACACGAGATACAAAGTTCAACGCTGGAATTAATAAATGGCTTAGTCTTGCTCGTGAATCAGCCAACGATGCCAGAAATTGCTCACGAGGCGATGGAGGCGTTGCTCGCTCTTCACCATCCGGATCAAATAAAAGCGTGGAATCCCGAGGCATCTATCAACACATTCTGGGACATAAGTTCCCAAGTATTATTCTCGATATCGGAAAAACTTATACAACATCAAATCATAAATTACACGGATATTCTAAAATGGCTGCGCGAGATTCTCATCTGTCGGAACTCCTTTCTATCCCAGCACAAGGATTATGCCAATGTCGGCAGTCAAATTGACATTTGCAAACAAGCTCATATCAAGTTGGAGGTCAGTACGAGGCGAAAAGATCTGATGCGGAAAAGACAAAACAATATCCTGCACTCGCGCCGCTGACGCTTTGCACAACCTTTGATATATAATTTAGGTTTAGTTGGATTCATTGGAAAAACAAAATATTTGTTTTCAGGTTGTATTTTTCATGTATTTGTGGAGTATAGACGTCGAAGCCGTTCTCGTATCTTTATCGTGCTTTGCCTTACTTTGCGAAGAGGCTGAAATTCGTTGTGGAAGTGAGGACATTACGGACAGTTGTCCTTTACCCAATTACAATATCTATGTAGAGCTCGCTCAGATTGCAACCGCATACGACAACGGCAAGTTTACTCATTTGTAATTAAAAAATGTTTTTTTGATAATTCTCTCATTTTCGATAAATTAATTAATTTATTTATTATTACAGATAGTGGAAACGACCCAATACATTATCAAACGCACAACCATGGCAAGTCGTCATCCATTCATTCGTATTTTTTATTCTTAATTGTACATAGATTTTTCTTAAAGAAGAAGTAACCTAATTTGTCGATTTGCAGAGCGAGCAGCTTTGCAATCTAAAATACTGGCACTGCTTAGAAAAATCGAACGTTGCGTGAATGGCGTGCAACCGGTAAATTATGCAATATCTATGCAAAATGTAATCCAATGATAGAGTGAACTTATTAATTTGCTTTTCAGGCGTGGGAAGAAAGCTTTCGTAACTGGAAATCGTGGGAGACGACGCTTCGACAATTAACGAATAATCCGAAGAACAAAACGGACGACGGACAGGTTGACGGAATTTATCGGAGTACGGGGAAAAGAAGAGCTTCGCATCAGAATTCGGACAACGAGCTAGAGGACCAAATTTACGAGTGGGCAAATATGACGGGATTTTTGTGCGCCCTGGGTGGCGTTTGCCTCCGTAGAAAATCGCCATGTAGACCAATTTCGAGCATGCCCCCCTTGTATCCAGAAGCAAAAAGAGGTTCTGCGAAGCAGCAAGAATCCATATCCCTCTCGATTCCCAGTCAAGAGATTCAGAATTGTCCGATCACGCAATTTGTCTCGAGCATGCTCCGACTATTGATCGGAAATAATGAGAAATACGGTAACCAGATACAGCTTCACGTGAAAGAATTGGTCGGGCATGAAATGAGTCCCGCGTTGTATCCAATACTCTTCGATCAGATAAAGAGTATCGTCGAGAAATTCTTCGATCAGCAGGGTCAAGTTATCGTGACCGATGCTAACACGCAGTTCATCGAACACACGATATTCATAATGAAACACGTGCTCAAGTCGAAGAATGACGAACCATCGGATTATTTAGGTGTAACGAGTATTGAGGGTATGATGTTGGCTATTGTCAAATACGTTCGACATTTGGACATGGGCATGTACGCGATACGCATGAAAACGGAGCTCTGCAAGCTCGTCGAGGCTATGATGAAGAGACGAGACGATCTCGCTTTTCGACAGGAAATGAAATTTCGCAATAAGCTTGTCGAGTATCTTACCGACTGGATCATGGGCACGACACATCAGTTTGCTCCGCCAAGCAACAGTGATATCTTCACGATAATGAGGGACCTCGATCAAGCCTGCATGGAGGCTGTCGGAGCTCTCCTTCTTAGTTTGCCGTTGCAACCAGAAGAATCTGATCGCGGTGATCTCATGGAGGCCAAATCTCAACTTTTTCTTAAATATTTTACCCTGTTCATGAATTTATTGAACGATTGCAACGACGCGGCGGCCGAGGAAAAGGATAACATTCTCAGGCCCTATTTTAGTACAGAAAAGTTGTCGACTTTGCGCAACGCTACCATTCAGGCCATGAGTAATCTTCTCAGTGCTAATATCGACAGTGGTCTTATGCACTCTATAGGTAAATATTATTATTATTATTATTTTAACACTTTAGGCCAATTTTTCTATGCATTTGAAATGAATTTTCTATGCAGGTCTTGGGTACAATCGGGATCTTCAAACGCGTGCAGCCTTCATGGAAGTTCTAACGAAAATTCTTCAACAAGGCACGGAATTCGAAACATTGGCAGAAACCGTACTGGACGACAGATTCGAGCAGCTCGTACAGATTTTCACTATGATAAGCGACACGGGGGAATTGCCGATGGCGATTGCACTCGCGAACGTTGTTCCTTCGAACCAAATGGACGAACTGGCAAGAGTATTCGTGACGCTCTTCCATGCCAAACATCTGTTATCTCCCTTGCTGTGGAACATGTTTTATCGCGAAGTTGAAGTTTCGGACTGCATGCAAACCGTATTCCGCGGTAACAGTCTTGGCAGCAAAATCATGGCTTTTTGCTTCAAAATATACGGAGCGACGTATCTACAGAATTTATTGGAACCACTGATAAGACCTCTGCTTGACGACCATGAAACAAAATTTGAGGTTGACAGTGCGAGGATCAAAGGCAACGAGAATATCGTAGAAAACGGACAAAATCTTATTGCCCTTACAGAGAAAGTATTCAACGCCATCGTTTCGTCGGCGGACAGGTAATTTTTTCAATCCACAAGTACTATTTCTAATGTCAATTCTGAGATACTTATTTTTTGATCATTTGTTTTTCGCAAGATTTCCACCGCAGTTGCGATCGATGTGCCACTGCTTGTACCAAGTCTTGAGCAAAAGATTTCCTCAGAGTCCTCAGAACAATATTGGCGCGGTCGGGACAGTCATTTTTCTGCGATTCATAAATCCAGCGATAGTTTCACCTCAAGAGATGGGAATAGTGGACAAGCCGGTTCCACTTCACGTGAAACGCGGTCTCATGCTGATGTCAAAAATTCTCCAAAATATTGCAAATCACGTACAATTCAGCAAAGAGCAGCACATGCTCCGATTTAACGATTTTCTTCAAGCACATTTTGAAATCGGACGACGATTCTTCATACAAATTGCTTCGGACTGTGAAACGGTAGATCAAGCCAGTCATCCCATGTCGTTCGTTCCGGACGCCAATGTTCTGGCGCTCCATCGATTGCTCTGGAACCATCAGGAGAGAATCGGCGATTATCTCAGCAGTAGTAGAGATCACAAAGCTGTTGGCCGTCGTCCTTTTGACAAAATGGCAACGCTCCTCGCATATCTCGGACCGCCAGAACACAAGCCTGTTGATTCGCAGTGAGTCCTGCTAAGCCCTGCAAATATTTCATATTTTCCCATATCAATTTCTAATTATGTTTTTCTTTCTTTTAATTATTTGTGCAGTCTCTTTTACTCATCTTCGTACGCGCGGTGGTCGAGTATTGACATGTCGTCGACCGAGTTCGAAGAGATAATGGTTCAGCACAAAATGCACGAAAAGGAAGAATTCAAGAGCATCAAGAATCTTAATATATTTTATCAAGCAGGCAGAAGTAGACTAGGATACCCTGTGTTTTATTACATTGCCAGAAGATACAAGTAAGTTTACCGCTTCGCAATGTGTCAAAGATTGTGTTTGCAAATGTTGGAAAAATTGTTTCAGAATCAATGAAACGAACAGCGATCTTCTGATATATCACGTCATACTAACGCTCAAGCCGTTCTGTCACGCACCGTTCGAGCTCGTAGTGGACTTTACGCACACGTGCCCGGAAAATCGTTTTCGAAAGGAATTTTTGCACACGTGGTTTCAAGTTTTACCCGAGCTGGCTTACGAAAATATTCACGCGGCTTATATCTACAATTGTGACAATTGTGTACGAGAGTACACAAAAATTCACGAGGACATATTATTGCCGTTGAAGGGAAATCGTAAGGTCGTATTCGTGGACAGCCCCGCACGGTTGAACGAGCTCATACATCCGGAACAACAAAGATTGCCCCGCGCGACGCTGTCACTCGACGAGGATCTCAAAGTATTCACAAGCGCGCTCAAGTTGTCGCACAAAGACACGAAAGTTTCGGTTAAAGTTGGACCAACGACTATTCAAATAACGTCGGCGGAGAAGTGCAAAGTTTTGTCGCACTCGGTGCTTCTCAACGACGTTTATTACGCGTCGGAAATCGAAGAGGTTTGTCTCGTCGATGACAATCAGTTCACGTTGACGATATCGAACGAGCCTGGACCATTGTCGTTTATACACAACGATTGCGATAGCATAGTACAAGCGATATTGCACATAAGAAATCGTTGGGAATTGTCGCAACCGGACACGATGTCGGTTCATTCGAAAATTCGTCCGAAGGACGTGCCCGGTACTCTGCTGAACATGGCGCTATTGAATCTCGGCAGTACAGACCCGAATTTGCGCACGGCCGCGTACAATCTGTTGTGCACTCTGACGGCTACGTTTGACTTGAAAATCGAGGGGCAATTGTTGAAGACGTCCGGCCTGTGCATCCCTTCGAATAATACGATATTTATAAAACACATAAGCGAGACTCTAGCCTCGAACGATCCTCATCTGACCTTCGAATTTCTCGAAGAATGCATACAGGGCTTTCGTGACTCGACGATCGAGCTCAAACACTTGTGTCTCGAGTACATGACGCCGTGGCTCAAAAATCTCGTGCGTTTCTACAAGCCGAACGACGAGAGCGGCAAACGAACGAGGCAAGTTAACCAGATACTGGAGAAATTGATAAATCTGACGATCGCCGAGGTCGAGGTCTATCCCAGCATACAGACGAAAATATGGGGCACGATAGGAGGTCTTCCCGATCTCATCGACACCGTGCTCGACAATTTTATCACGAGGAGCGTCGAGTTCGGTCTGGGATCGTTTCAGGTCGAAATAATGGCGGACGCGGCTGTCGCTCTAGCTTCGGGAAATGTGCAACTCGTCGCGAAAACTGTCATCGGTTGCTTGTGTCGAGTCGTAAAAGCGACCTGCACCATGCCGACCGCGATGCTCGAGGATCATAAAGTGTGGAATAACATCGCGATATTGGCGCGATACTTGCTCATGCTCTCGTTCAACAATTGCCTGGACGTGGGCAAACATCTGCCCGAGTTGTTTCATACGGTGACGTTTCTCGTGTGCTCCGGGGGCCTCAGCATGAGAGCCTCTACCCACGGTCTCGTCATAAACATCATTCACTCGCTGTGTACGTGCAGTTTACCCTCCTTTTCCGAGGATACTTATCGGGTACTGCGCATGAGTCTCGACGAATTTTCATTGCCCAAATTTTATCTCCTCTTTGGAATAAGCAAAGTCAAGTCCGCGGCTGTTACCGCGTTTCACACGAATTACCGGCATCCGAGTGAGAAATCGTACAGTAGCGAGAGAAGCATGTGGAACACTCAGGATCGGGAGAGTCTCGCCCTTACGAGTCTCGAAGTCATAACTGACGCTCTCCTCGAAATAATGGAAGCCTGCATGCGAGATATTCCGGATTGTGACTGGTTAACGACGTGGACCTCGCTTGCGAAAAGCTTTGCCTTTTGCCACAATCCGGCTCTTCAGCCGAGAGCTCTCATAGTTTTCGGGTGTATCAGCAAGAGCATCGCGGATCAAGATATCATAGAGCTGCTGAGACTGCTCGTTAACGCTCTCGAGTCCTTCACCGACATAACTCTTCTGGAAGCGATCGTAATGTGCCTGACCAGGTTACAGCCGCTCCTCCGACCAGAATCTCGAATCCATCTTTATATTTTCTGGATCGCGACCTCTGTCCTCCAGCTGGATGATGCGACTCTCTACACCGCGGGGCTCGCTCTGCTCGAGCAGAATCTTCATACTCTCGATTCTCAGGGAACATTTGAGAAAAAGACTCTGGAAAGAGTAATGATGGTCGTGAGGGAACCTCTCGAGTCTCACTTCAAACTGCTCGATCAGGCTGTAGGTCTCTCCTTCAGGACGAACTTTCACTTTGCTCTCGCCGGACATTTGCTCAAGGGTTATCGTCATTTGACCCCGACGACGGTCACGAGAACGACGAGAGTACTAACGATGCTCCTGGCAATCGTCGCGAAGCCTCGGAAACGAGACAAATTCGAGGTTACTCCAGAAAGCGTTGCCTATCTGGCAACCCTGGTTTCCGTCTCGGAAGAAGTTCGCAGTCGGTGTCACGTCAGGCATTCCCTCGCGAGGAACCTGACCGAGACGAACAGCACAGAATTTATCGAAACAATGACGAGCAACGGAACAACCGAGGCCACCGGCAACGTCGCTCGTACGAACAAGAAACAAAAGTCCTGGGATCTTCTGGATCCTCTGGCAATATCCCAAGCACGACAGCAAAAACAAATTCCTATGACGCATCCGCACACGGGTCGAACTCTGCTCAAGACTCAGCGATCGTTTTCCATGCCGGCGAGTAAGGAGCCGAAACCGAGTGAAGAAGCTCGGAGCAAAAACCGCAGCGCTCGTGTAAGCGTCAGCAACGAGAATAACGTTTTACTCGATCCCGAGGTTCTCACGGATTCCTCGACTCAGAAACTCGTACTAACGATACTCGCGACGCTCCTCAAATACTCCACGGACGTTAACGAGACTCGCATTTTGTACGACTATCTCGCCGAGGCTTCCGTCGTCTTTCCCAAAGTCTTTCCCGTCATTAATATTTTACTTGACGCCAAAATCAACAACGTACTAACCTTCTGCCACGATCCAGTCATCTTCAGTGCTGTACAGACAATTGTACAAAATATGATATCCTGCGAGGACACCGGACAGCAATTGCCTTCCCTTCAAAGTTGCGGATTCGGGGGACTCTGGAGATTCGCGGGACCTTTCGCCAAAGTATTGCTCAAATTATTTTTCATTTTTTTTTGTCACCTCTATTTCATTTTTTACTAAATATTGTCTTAATATTTTTAGAGCAACCATACGGCTGACTGCGCTGTTCGTCAATTGTTCGTTAACTGTCTCGAAGCGATGATAAAAACTTGTCTACCAAACCAAGATAATTACGGGATGGCTAACAATGATAATAATTTGCCAGCGGAGCATACGAGATGCAGTAAAGAGACTCACTCGGACGAGAGGAGACCGATTGACTCTGTAGCTAAGAACGTGTTGGCGAAAACTCGTAATTTTTCCGAGGATAGAGTAACCGGTCGAGAAACAGTAACTGATGGACAACTTCGAAAAAAGTAAGTACACCCGGAATAAATTGAAAATTCGTATATGGTCTTGATTCCAATAAAAAGTACCACCAATAATAATAATAATAATAATAATAATAATAATATGTTTATTAAAGAAATTTTTGTAGATATAGCGTAGACGACAGGAGGGAATCACTCGAGACAACGAGTAAAATCAGTAGCAGTAGTGGCTCGCAGTTGTAGCGATCGTTCAATAATTTCGTCAACGGTTTAAGCTCCCAAGAACGCGATAAGAAGAAAAAAACGGCATTTCGTTTAACAAGGTAACAATGTTGAAAAATTAGCAATGATCAATAGCTGCAAAATGAAGGAGAAAATTGAAATTTGAACGATGAAATTCTGATATAAAATGAAAATAGTAGAAATAACAGCATATTGGAACCCTGCTATTGCTGCTATATGTCCCGTCAAATAAGTTCAGTGCCGTCCACATCACACTAAGGAGCCTACACGAGAAAGTCAACGAGTATCGCTCATCGATAGAGACACTATCGTTGTACGAAATAATTTACGAAAAACGTAAAAATGTGTATATAAATATGCGCAGGACGTATTTATGAAGATATGGGGTAAGAGAAAGTCAGATTTGAGCTTTCAACAAATGGCAAAAGTGTACAATCACTGCGATCTTCAAAAATCAGAATTCTTTATTGTCATCTACTAATGTACAGAAAACATTCCACGATCGTTCGCTTTTTGATCGCAATTGTGCTCCCCACGGATTTTTCACTCTTCCTTTCTCTCTCTCTCTCTCTTTCTTCTTCTTCTTTGATAAGCTGAATATTCATTTAGACGTCATACGTTTGATGAAAAATGTCTGTAAATAGAAAAATAATGCTACAGTGCCCCGTGTAAAAAAATATATATATATAGAATTAAATGAAATCTTCGGCTATAAATTGTAGACACCAAAGATAATTCACTCGGTATTATCCTGTTAAAACTTATAAATAAAAATCTTAAATTGCAAAATAGGGAAAAACTCTAACTATAACTTGGACTTAACAATATTGGAGGTCTCACCTTAGAAGCCGTGTAATTTACGACTTAACGAGCTGAAGATTTCGTTTATAATTTGAAATAAGTTAAAGAAAAACTGTTGCAAGAATACATACGCAATTATATATATATATATCACGATCTTGAAATTGTTGCGATAATCGAAGAGAGGTGTGCGCGAGGTTTGTAAAATTAGAAACGAACGAATTAGTCTCTAGCTTTAATTTCGAACTTTTTCCGTTTTTTTAGATCAGTGTTTAGATCGGTGTACAAAATTACGGGATTCGAATACCATTTAGTGATTCATATAATATATGTGTGTCTAAAAAATAAAAAGGGAGCACAAATTATCGAGTACCGGTGTCCTAAGGAAGATGAAAAAATCCGAGATTAATTCTTAAGCCATTATGGGAAAGCGTTATGCCCAGAATAAACAATTGTACGGCTGGCCGACATAAAGAAGAAAAGCGGACAACAAATGTATCTTGTTTTTTTCATTGAACAAGCTTATCATAAATTTGCGAAGGTGATTAATCATTTTTCCAATTTCACAACAATGAAATTTGATACTTTGTTTTCAAGTACACGATTAGGAAGGCTTATTTCGAACGAGTTGAAAGAGAAGAAACAAGATATTGTAATAATGATGCGTTAATGCATAAAACTCATATATATATTTATATATATAGAAACGTACCTGTTTGTACAATAATAAACGGACTAAAGAAGTTAGTGATACTGATATGTCGTAAAAGTAAAAAAGTTGATGAAAAAAAAAAGAAAAATTGGAAAAACAGAACTACGAGCGGCCTATCGACTTATGACCGCTTCTTTTTGAATGTGATGTATTTATTATAAAGTTAAGGTTATCGCCATTATTATAAATATATTATAGAGATTTATCAAAAAGTATACTCATTTATTTTTTTTATACTTCTCTTTTGTATGTTCATCAATTCCCAAATAAGAATCCAACCTGAAAGTGTAATATGGTGTAATATTATTTGACAAGTGTTACAAAATTTCCTTTTTTTTCTTTCTCTTTATTTGTATAGCTTTTAAAAAACTGTTTATTCCAAGTGAAGAAATAATAGTTTTATCAAAAAGACAGTTCGGGCCATTTTATTTTGCGGTGATCAAGAGAAACGTGCGCGGAGTTTCATGATAAATTAAATATACTATCAGAAATAAAGAAGAACCGGTGAATTCAATTTCGTCACGATACAAATGATTTTTTTTTTCATATTAAAGTGCAATTAAAAAAATATTCTTTATCCATCTGCATTTTACGTGGGACGAGTCTCAAGGAGGATGAAAGTCTTCTTTCTCCTGTGGACGCTTGTTTCGCTGGCTCGGTAAGTTTCGATCACAAAAAAGTTGTAGGATTTGGGACACGCTCTTTAATTCTTTTTTCTTTTTTAATCGCCGTCCTCGATTAATGAATATTTTTTCTTTCATTCTTGTCACACAGATACAGCGTAATGAGTAATTAAAATTTCACATCTGTTGCTTCTTTTTTTCACGTTTTCTTGCAGGCAGTTCGATATACACTATGTAGATTATAACAATATATAATTCTTACATGAAATGATGAAGCTGCGATTATTATTATTACTTTTTTTTATTCATTTAATTTTGCGCAATATTTGCACCATTGCGCGCGAAGCATTCAAGTTCAAAATTCGACTCTAATCATAATAATTGATAATAATATATAGTGAAATCGGCACTTGGTCAATAGAAAAAAAGTGACGAGTCCTTAATTACGTGAACTGCGGCTTGATCCGAGAAATAAAAAAATATTGAAATATAAAAAGAACAACGTATCCTTGCTTCGTTGCCAGTCGTTATATTCTCTCGTTTATCCATAACGAATTATCGCTTATTCCTCATTTCGCCCTCAAAATAAAAATCCTGATAAACGGCTGAAACTATGATTATTTTTATATATAAAACTCCGACAATTATTTTTTCTTCTCTTATTCACTGCATTCGCAATTAAAGGGTCATGGCGATGAATAATCATTAAAAAGCTATACAGAAGGTCGCTCTGCTGATGTTTCTTTTTTTCTTCGGAGTACATAAATATAATATAGCCGCTATTACAATTCGTTATGTTAGTGTCGTCTTATTACAATATAATAATTAATGATAATAATATAATAATACATTTAGCCTACGCAGTAGTTTTAATGATCAAAGTGATCCAGTATAGTCTATTTATGCACGTTTATATTATAATAGAAATGTTTATTTTTAATTTCCCCGTTTTTTCATCTTTCTCATTTTTCCGTCCCCTCGCGTTCTTGTTTGCGGTTCAATTTAAGAAAAACTTACAAATAATGCGACGATTTTATTTCTCATTCTCTCTCTCTCTCTTTGATCTTCGATTACGAGTGGTACGAAAATTGGGTTTCGTAATTGAATTTTGCATCCTTTCTTCCTCTCTAGTATTCTCTCATTACGAAATTTCTCACCAAAGTACGTTCATGCTCCCAAACTCGTGGCGCGTCTTCCTTACGTATCGTTTATTGCCAAAATAAAGAAGAGTTCCGATAGAAAAGAGTAGAGAAACAAATGACGAAAAAATAGAAAGAAAAAGAAACAAGTTTAACCGATGATAATCGCGCGATAAGAATGAAACAATCGTAATAATAGTAATAATTACTATGAAGATATCTGACGTAATCGTAGATTGTTGAGGGATGACAGTTCTTCGTCAGCCGAGTCATCTTGTAACATTTTTCATTTCTTATTACTTTCCATCGAGATACAGCTGGAGAGTCATTGCAATACGCACACATATAGCTCAGATATGTATGAATAGCATGTTGATTTTTTCATCTGCTGGTACTTTTTCTCATTTTTTTTTTCGTATTAAAAATTTACTCATTATTTCTCGAATCCTTATTTTTCCCGTTATAATTCATATGAATTTTACGTTATACGTTGCTATTTAGTTTATCTGTTGTTTCTTTTGCTGTTTTGAAATTTTGTATCTTTGTTGTTGTTGTTGTTTATTATGTAATGTAATTAAAGATAAGATATTAGTATATCATAGTTGATGCAGGGAGGGGCCTCCGGCATTACGACTAGCTTCGTTCCAGCTAGCTCCGCAATTCCTTGTCTTCACCCATCGGCGTTGGGCCCATCGTCGTAACACACCTCAGAGCAACCTACACCTGCCCTTCTTCTTCTTTTTTACCTGTAATCGAAACAATCAAACATCAAGATATCTCATTTTCGTTAAATTAAGAGACCAAAAATTGAAGAAAATGAATAAACTTACTTGTAATGCGGCTCTGGTCGCCGTTTCGAAGACCTCTCTGACACCTTCCTTACTTTTGGCAGAACACTCGAGGTACGCGAAGGCATTTATTTTCTCAGCCATTGATCTTCCCTCCTCAGGCTTAACCGGTTCCTGCTTCATCTTTCCGAGCTCTTTTATTGTGCTAGGATCATTGCGGAGATCTTTTTTATTACCGACGAGAATAATTGGTACATTGGGGCAAAAGTGTTTCACTTCAGGTGTCCACTTCTCGGGAATGTTCTCCAATGAATCGGGACTGTCGATGGAAAAGCACATGAGGATAACATCCGTGTCGGGATACGATAACGGACGCAACCTGTCGTAATCCTCTTGTCCAGCTGTATCCCATAGAGCTAGTTCGACCTTAAAAAAAAATTGTTTTATTAATTTTTCTTGTCACGCAACTCTCTGCTTTCTCATGCGAATCTTTTTTTTTTCTTCTTAAACTCACCTGTTTACTGTCGACTTCGATATCGGCGACATAATTCTCGAATACGGTAGGCACATAAACTTCAGGAAATTGGTCTTTACTGAAAACTATCAACAGACAAGTTTTACCACAGGCACCGTCGCCCACGATCACCAGTTTCTTCCTGATGGCCGCCATGAAACCTGATGAAAATAGAAAGAGTAACCAATTGTTATTCACTTTTACACACACATTATTGATCTAATATCCTTGTTTAACTGCTCTTTAATAACGATACCTGCTGGTAATATTGTATTTCGAAATGTTCTCAATAATTTTCGAACGCTTGTCTTTTTCCACTAACTAGCCAATCTCTACAAATTTCGAAGAATCATTGTCTCCCATCTTTTTTCAAGTATACAGAAAGATCCTACCATTTATTTTACTACTAATTTTAATTAATAGCTATCCTATTGTACGAAGGGATCAAATTTATTTGTTTCTATAAACGACTACAGATAATCATATTTTAAATCCTCTAAATAACTTGGCGAATTATTATTAAATCCGGAGAAACCGTGTTTTCTTGTAAAAAAAAAAACGAAAAATTAGCCTCTGCTATTATTGTGCTCTCACCCACAAGATATCTCGCTTCTTATCATCAAGTGCTAATAAGCTCAAAAATATGTACAGAACAGACATTGGACGGACTACGACAATTACAGGACTTAGATAAGTGGTTTTAGATAAGTGAACAATGTGTTAAGGAATAGTTTATTCTAAAATAAAACGATGTTAGAATTCTATTTTAAAAATCAAACTAGATTTGTGTCAGAGTAGTTATCTGATAAAGTCAGATTAACAAATTAGATTAGTACAAGAAAAAATCAACGATCGATTGAGTTTATTTGAAATGTGCAGAAAATCTTTAAAGCCAAAAATATTTTTATGTAGAATTTCGACGAGCCGTTGATTTCCGATCTTGCAACTACTTTCAATCAATCGATCCATCGTTTTTTTTCCTCCTCCGATCATATCCTGTCACCACCAGTCCCAAGACTATTGGAAAAAATTTCTTTTCCCCAGAAGTCAAAGGTGAATAAAAATCCAAAAAGGCTGAAGCGTAGTCTACATGCCGACCAAGCGTTTCGTAGAAAGAGAAAAAATAAGTTGGATATAATAAAGTTTGGACGAAAATCAAAGGACACTAGTCTCATTTTGATTTAAGAAAAAAAAACAAAAAAAAAACACTGACGTATCCGAGATTCTTAAAAATCGTGCTTCGCTTTGAAAAATGCTGGTTACTTCCATTTTTTTTTGAATCAGCTAAAAAAATGAAATTTGCAAAAAAATGCCCATATTGTGGAATCCATTCTCCTGAATATTCGTGGTTCTTCTAAGCAAAAGTGCTTTGTTCAAATCTACTGTCTGTATAGTGTGAGACTTTGATGCGCTATGAAAAAAAAAAGACTTTTGAGAAAAAAGTGAATGCCTTCGCTGAGTGTCTAATTTTCAATGAGACTGATTATCATTTTTAGCAGTCTACGAAAAGGTGGGGGTGGGTTCTTGTTGTTCTTCTTGTTGAAATATTCCTCTTTCTTTTTTTTCTTTGGAAGCTTAAAGGATATAGACTGGGTCGTACCTGTTCCAGGGTACCCCGTATCGTCTGGGCCGAGGTTTCGGCCCACAATGCATCCCATGTTTTTAGTCTTTCTTTCCGCGTCTCTGTTTTAAGTGGACAGTTTTGGATGTTAGAACGGGTAGAGAGCTGCGAGATGATTTCTAATACCACAACAGAATTATTATATATGTATGCGGGTACATAAACAAGTGAGAGAGTGAGATACAGACAGACAGAGAAATTAATTTCAAAAAATACAAGGTAACATATGAAACAATCCGGACAAATTTATCATTGTTTTTCCTTTCAATTGCTTGCTTACTCCGCTAGAAAAATAATTTTTTTTTAAATACTGTTTTGCTGTTCTCCTTTTAAAAGCTCAAAGCTCACACTTCATTTGCATTATGGTTTTTATATTTTTATTTAACTTCCAACAGAAGTTTATTCAGGGTTGTTTAATCGTGAATTAACAATAGATATGGATTTATCCATTCATGCTCATTTAAGTATTTCAGTTTGATTGTTAATGAATCTGTTACTGCATCATCTCTGATTTATTCTTTTTAATATTTCAAAAATATTTTTCCTCCAACATGCAACGCACCATTCCTACTCCAGCCAGGTAGATTCGGCCAACGATTGTTCATGTTTTCTTTGCAGCCATGCACTTTAATATTGTGTACAACAATAATATCGAAACTGTTTCAGAGCTACTGAAAAATATTTTCTTTCGTGTCCATCCTATGCTCTTTTCCTGCAAATTTTATATTGGTACAAATTACTTGGTGATTACCAAGATAAAAGAAAGAGAGAGAGAGAGACCGTACTGCTATTCGATCAATTAATTTTCAACAGTTGATATTTTTCACAAGTTCAAACCAACTTGTCTATAATCCTGCGTGCATCAATGAATGTGGTTTTCTTTGCAACGATAATATTGAAGCACTATCGAGCCAAGATTCAATTTTTACACCGTCGCAACATTGATTCAGCCCTATTTTTGTTTATGCACACATGCATTTAAAAAAATGTAATATTGACCTAACAACTATGTTTTCCCGCTGTACAAAAATATATTCTTCAATCCTGCTCTTTGATTGGGAAGTAAGTTTTTGGAGTAACCACGCGAAGATTGTATCTCATACGCGAGGAATGATAATGAAAAGGTTCTTTTGAAAGATTGACTCGTTGAGATTCTTTCGACAAGAGACGTCTGGCCACTTGAATAATGAAAAATGGAGTAATTCATACACAGAGAGAAATAAACGAAAACAAAAAAGCAACGAAAAACAACTTTCAGGACACAGTGCTGAGCCCCATTTCCCTTTTTTTTTGTTTTGTTTTCCAACGTTCAATTTTATTTACCCGCTATTAACAATCGACGGTTGTTGGCGCTCGATCGTGTGCGATTTTTTTTCGCGTTCAAGACTGTGCGAAGGACGAACGCGCGTGAGGGGAGTGGCAGAGAAGGGAGGAAACGGACGAGAAAAATTTGCGTGTGTACGTGCGGGACGAGTCACGAAGGAAACAAAAAATGCGCACACCCTCCGAAGTTTTTTTGTTTTTTGGTAAAACGCCGAGAAAGAAAAATGAGCTCAGAGGAGAAATAGTGAGGTTGAGAGAATAGGAAATAACGCCAAGAAAATTACAAGTACTCGGAACGAGGGAACTCGTACGGCGGGGTAGGGCGGAGAGCGGAGGAAGGAGGGGTGAAACGGCGACGCTGCATGGAGTCTAAATACCTCGGTGACGATGTACTTACACTGGACTAAAACGCGGACTTCGTCGTGTCGAAAGCTTTTACCCGATACTTCTCACTACAGCGACGTGTGCCCCTCTCGTACTTTTGTTTTATATCGCTGGGACGAATTTTTCGAAACTCGACGGAGAGAGAGGGATAGAGAGATAAAGAGAGAGAGAAAATGAGAGATATAACTCTCTCGGTTCGACGAAGACTATTTTTCCGTAGACTCGCAACGCATGGCACTCCTCCAGTTTCTCGGTCGGCGAGTATACAGTACAATATCCCTTCTTCTTCTTTTTTCTTTTTTTATTCCTCCCAGTCGTTCGTTTTGTACGCGCTCTCTCTCGCGAGAAAGAAAAAAAAAACAAAAACGTAACGGCGGATTCGTTAATCGCTAGTAAATAACGACAAAACACGACACAGCACAACCCTTGCACCACTCCAGCCAGGCGTTATATTTCGTACTTTTAGGTTTTTTTTTTATTTAGGTCTCTTTTTAGTATTATTAATTGCGTATTTACCTGAAATCTTATGCGACAGATAGTCAAGAAAATGGCTGCCCTCTGTGGCCACACCTCAATCTGTTGAGTGTGTTCGGCGATGGACGCCTGGCGGGGGAACAGACATTTTCGGGTGGGGGGAACATTTTTCATGACCGTCGCAATCGAAGTTTGGGCCCCTTGAACGCATATAGGTGACACAGCACTTTGTAGTCAAGCGAGCGTCGATGTCCGGTAAAAAGAATCGTTTTCAACATCTTGTCATATTTTCAAAAACATATTCTAATAAATATAATTCCTTGATATATTTCAAAGCCAGAGCCTACGTTTTAGGCATCGATAAAGCTCCGATCAAAATTTTATAGGTTCTTTTATCTACGATCGATAATTAAAATATCTTTGAAAAAAAAAATCCTATTTCTCCGTATGTAGCGAAATAAAATGTTTTCATTATTAGCCTAAAAGTAATTTTACGTGTGATTCAAATTTATACAAAAACGTTTCGCTTCCGAATAAACTCTCAATTGACTAAGATATATCTTTATCCAATTTTGTATCTTCCGTAAATTCAAACGTAATCAACGAATTCAAAGACCGATGAGTCAGAACAGCTGTATCATTTCTAATCTTTTTTTTTCCAAGTACTATATAATAATCATTTTTCAAGCAGAGACATCCTACATGAATTATCCGATGCTCAATGTACAGAAATAATTTTTTCTCCTTTACAGCATTTTTTCAGTTCAACAAATGTTTGTTTCAAGTTTTCTCCTTTTAAAATTTTATTGCGGAAGATAGCATCGAATTTTGCGCCCGTCATGATATACACGCAAGGCACACAATTTCATTGAATTTAACAAATACAAACAGAATACATTTTATCAGTACATGTATTTATATAATTTTATATATATATATATATGTATAATAATCTCGATGGCGATATAGACACGATCGAGACGAATGTTGCAATTGCCATGGAATATATTTAAATAAAAACAAATCGATGAAAAACCGAGGGCACATTCGATCAATATGAAAATAAGAAAACATCACAAAAATTCATCAATATAAAAGATAAGTTTGAGTCTGATTTTCCTGTTTCTCTACGTACGCGTCTGCTGATCGCGACTCATTATCGAATAATGCCAGTGAATTTTCGATTCACTTACAAGAGTGACAACGTAACTAGTGATATCTAGGAAAATTTATCGCGATGGGAAAATGCAAACTTTGCATTGTTCGTTATTATCTTTCATACTCTCATCGCGTTTATCTCATTTATTTGCCTCACAAATTGGCAAGATTCGTAAGTTGTTAATATTCCGACAATGCGGTTCAATTATTCTGCGGCGGTTCCGGGTCGTTCGGACCTCGCATGTGGCGTCTCAGAGATTCGATAAGTTCAGGATTTGTCGTTTGTATTTCGTCTACCAATCGGTGTCCTCTGTTCGATATTCATGAAAAACAAAAAAAAAAAAGAACCAACGTATTTCTTGGAAATTTATCGAATTGAAGAAAATGTGTTTTATGCCGCAAATAAAAGTGACAAGGCTTACGCTTCGATCAGAGCTTCCATGCGTCCTCCCTGCTCTGTATCTCCACTTGTGAGAAATCTCATCATATTCTGCATTCCTGGATCGGTAAACATTTGTCTAGCCATGTTAATGAAGCCTGGATTGGACATGATCGAACTGAGATCAACATCTCCAAGTCCTGCTGGACCACACAGTCCCATATTGCTAACGCCTTGTTGAGCTAATTTTTCCTCAGATAGTTGTATATTATTTTTGTAACACTCGTTTTCTGGCTCGAGTTTGTAAGCCTTCTCATAAGCTTCTTTGGCCTCCTTGTGCTTATCCATGCTTGCATAAGCCAAACCCATACGGGCATAAGCTTTGCTGTAAGATGGTTCTATGGCCAATGCAGACAGCGCATCTTTTATCGCTAATTGATGGTTTCCCATTTTACTGTGCGCCGCTGCACGATTGCAGTAGTAAACTGCTTTGCTGCCATCCAATTCTATAGCTCTATGCATTGAAACATATTAAAAGACTTATGGAGTGTCTGGCGTATATTAAAATACTCCAAAAACTTTTTAAATAATTTTACCTGGTGTAACTCTGTAACGCCTCGTGAGGCTTATCTTCCTTCATCAAATTATTTCCTTCGGTCTTGCACCTGTCCGCCTCAGCCTTTTCTTCAGGTGTCGCCTCTACCTCTCGCTTGATCACGGGACGAGCATTCTCAACGGCAGCTGTATAAACCGAGAACAAATCAAAATTTGGTAGAGCATCCGAGGCTTGAACGCTGTAAGCGCTCTCCAAGCACTGGATCGCCACTTCAAGACTTTCGCGTGAATCCGCAGTTATATCATCCTTTTCAAGTTGTTGCGTCAAAAATTGAAGAATTGAGGCAACTAATCCTTTGGCTGCCATATCTGCTCCTCAGGTGTTCTACAATCAAGAAAATCATCACTTTCTTTCAAATAAATACTTAATTGGCACCTTTTATCCGTATCTTCCAATTTTTTGCTAAATCATGACGAATTATCATA
This sequence comes from Cremastinae sp. A BG-2022a, assembly GCA_030522545.1. Taxonomy (NCBI): domain Eukaryota; kingdom Metazoa; phylum Arthropoda; class Insecta; order Hymenoptera; family Ichneumonidae; species Cremastinae sp. A BG-2022a. The sequence continues at coordinate 35,862 of JAPYYW010000138.1, read as the reverse complement.
ACCTAATATTTAAATGAGCCAAAGCATTGAAAAACGTGGAATAACTATAAATTATCACTCTTGATCTAGAATCATAAGCAACGTTCTGAAAAACGAAAGCATTGATTTTCACGATTGGAAGATTTGGCTAAACTTGTGCAAAAATGAAATAATAATTAGGACTTGAGCACTGCATGACTGATGTACAATTTTCAAAGGTCAATTGTAATTTTATGTGTTTCAGCGATTATTCTTTGAGATAGGAAATAATTGAGGGTTAAAAAAGTATAAAATCGTACTGTCAATCGAATGAGAAAAGCTCCAAAAATGTGTAACAGAGTGACGAAATTTAGATCAAAACACACGGTTTCGTTTGCTGACGAGACACGCCGGCACTGCTGCGTTGCACAGACCAATTGCCCACCTACGCTAATGCAGAGTTCTCCGTTCTCCCGTTTCTTACTGCGCGTGTATTTATCATTTTCCTGCACCTCGTGGATGTTGTTCAAAATGGCCAACTATACATTATGCTTCTAGTTTAAATAGGAAAATAGAAAACGAGATTGAAAGTGATGACCGCTTTTTATTGATTAAACACGAATTAACTAGTCTTGTCACAATTTATTGTAAATATTGTTATTTACATATATACCTAAGCTTCGGATAGTATCGTGTTAACATCGTCCGTTGTTGGAGAGGGCGTGAATTCTTGGCTCTTATTCATTCGTTCATTTAGTATTTTTGCTGTTTGTTTCGCTGGTTCTTTTTTCTAGTTCCCTCTCTCTCTCTCTCTCTTCCTTCTTCAAATATAACAAACCAGTGAACAACTAATAGCGTTACGATCTTTAACATTTCTGTTTTTCTCTCTTGCTCTCTCTCAATCCTTGAATTTGTCAAGTTCGGGGAGTATAATGATCGTCGTTGGGTAAGCACAATTTATTCGTAATCGTGATTACTGACACTCAGTCTTTCATCACCGGAAACTTATTCACTGAGGTTTGATGGAAAAAATACAAGCCGAAAACCAGAATCAGATTCAAATTCATTATCGAGAAAGTGCGCGCTATCGCGATTCACACTTTTCACGCATCTTCGCGAGAATGAATGTTTCTTTCATATATTCCTATAAAAAAAGAAAACTTATCTATCTAACTAAAAAAATTCGATGATCATGCGATATCATTTTCCATATCAAAGAATTTTAATGCGAGAAAGAGCGAGAGGGAGAGAGAGAGAGAGAGAAAGAGAGGGAAAACAGTTCATTATTTTTGCACAAAGGGAATTTGTATTCCCGAAAAACCATATAAAAATGATAAATCAGAGTAAAGGGGTTGATGTAAAATTGTATAATTTTTTCGGGACATTGTTTTTTCTCTAAAACATTAAAGTCTATTAGAAGAGTATTTATACAACACATTTCGATTACGTATCGGGTTTCAGCTCATATCAGTTATCCCTCGGTAGGCCATCGATATTTCTCAGTAAAAAAAAAACCACACACGCGAAATTGAAGTAGTAAAGATTGAAAAGCCTCGAGAATCGATTCAAAGAAAATCTTGGAATTATTGTAAAATTTGGTTTTTATTTCTCATCTTGTCGCAATCTAACACTCACGCACACAATCACACTTGGACTAACACACTCGCGTTCGCCTATTATTATATGTTCATTTTTCTTTTTTTTTGCCTAGGTATATTTTGTTGTCGTTCGTCGATCGTGTTCAATTGTATAATCGAAAACTAAAGTCTCTTTTGCCCAACGGTTTCTCGTGTACGAGCCGAAATATTCTCTCCCGATATTTCTCAAAATATAACTGTATTCAGTGTTTTGCCATTTTTTTTTACAACATGCAGGTTCGAAAAAAACCTCATAATCTCCTCGCTTCCGGTTCAATGGTACGCTCTGTCCTCGTGTTTGTCTGTCTCTCGCTCTCTCTGTTCTCCCCTTGACCTGACATCGCTTGTCCGGCCTCTCGGAACAATAATTTTTCTTTAAAATCCTTTTGTATGCGCGGTATGAAAAAAAAGCATAGAAAAAAAAAGAAACGTTTTTTGTCAACGTCATATTTCTGTTTTGGTAGTCTATCGTGTTTTTTTTTCCATTACCAATGTTTTATTTTTGATCTGGTTTCTTTTTTTCTATATCGAGACTGGCTCGTTTTCGGTTCTTCTATTTGTTTATCTTCTCCTCCTCCTTCTTTTTCGTATTCAAGTATTAGACGTCTCAATTCTGCAAGGGCGCACTGTATTATGCATTAATAATCCGATTATTATTGATGCTTGGAGCCTGTGTCGATGTATATAGATCTCATTTTTTCTTTTTCTCGTAGCAGAAGTAGTAGTTGTAGTAGAGTAGTAGATAGAATAGTACAATAATAGCTGGTATGTGGTTCAACAGATGATGGCATGGTTGGTGATTCTGGGACTGTTTTCCTTTCCTTCGCTCTTCTCTTAGCTTTCCGTCGATCGCGGAGAACCCGATTTCCGAACTTAACCCAGAGACGGGAAATCGTGCTCGTCGTCGACCTTCGGAGCATTTTGACGTCCACGGGGCGATCTCTGTTCCGAATTGGACACCTTGTTTGACTCCTTTTTCGAAAAGAACGAGAGTATAGTCACATAAACCAAAGAAAAACAAAAACAGATAAGATAAAATAAAATAATGAAAATGAACAAACGAGTGTTCTCGATTCGGTACTGGTATGCAATACTCACGGGCAATCCCGATCGTGGCTCGCCAGAGTCTCGCGGGGTTCCGCGATTTCCGCCAAAGCCGCGCTGGTTCGGACGATCCCCGCGGGGGCCACGGCCTCCGCGTCCGCCACGTCCTCCGCCACCGCGTCGCGAGTCGCTGAATTGTATGTCAATATCGAGCACGTGCTTTTGCCTTCCAACGCGCTGAGGATACTCCACGGTGACATCGTACTCCTCTTCTTCTTCCTCCTCCTCCTCAGCGCCCTCCTTCTTCTTCTCGAGAGCGTACATCTTTTTCCAGCGCGTGAGGTCCTCACCCTCTCCGGCCTTGCGCAAATTATATTGCGGCTTGACGCGGTTGCTTCGCAGAGCTTTCCACTCGTCGAGAGTCAGTACCTGAGCCTCTTCCTCCACAGGCTTCTCCTCGGCAGATGTGTCGGCCGAAACTTCGGTCTCCTTGCCGTCAGCCGGCGCTGCAGGCGCTTCGCCCTCGGGCTTCTCATTTCCCCAATCTTGGTTCTCGGCATTCAGGCTCTCTCTGCAAATAAACATATTCGTTCTATTAAATAAAATTGTTATTCTAATCACTCTGTTATTCGATTTTACACACTGTATTGTATCTATTTTCCGTCAGTCGAGACAAATGTGAAACTTTTTTATATTAAAATATTTTTATCGGAATAACTCACTCGATCTCATCGTTATGCGTTCCCCAGTTGTGGCTTCCAGCGCCATCCTTCTTGTCAACTGGTTTTACTCCGCTGTAACCATGCCTGCTACCATTAATTCACGTATAAGACTTGAGACAAAATTGACGAAACAGAAGATGTCGAAGTAATCGTGTGCATTAAACATCAAGGTAAAACAGTGATCGGGAAATCATGTAAAAAAAGGTACATCCTAACAAAATAATGCAAGCAACATCAAAGCATGCGATTTGGCAAAATCCTTACCTCGGTTGCCCGCTTGCATGGACAAGTACAAAATATTGATAATTATCGACAATTTAAGGGAAATGCGTGTGAAATGTTGGACTGGACACGAAACTTGAAGAGTAAACATTTTGCCACGACAGAACGTTCGTTTTCTTACGTTTTATCAGAACCGGATTGACGATCGAATTCGCGCTTGCCGCGGTTGTCATAACCGCCACGGCCGCCACGCGAGCCACCGCGTCCCCTTCCGCCGCCGCCGCCGACGCCGCGAAGTCCACCACGACCCCGACGCTCGCCGAATTCTCCGCGCGGAGTATCGCCCGATCCGCGGAATTCGCCGCTGCTACGGAATTCCCGATTTTCGCGACCCTCTCTGAAAAATCGAGCATCAAAATATTTTTCTCCATTGTACTTTTCAAAATTCATGAATACTTTCAAGAGTAAATTGGTAAAATTTGAAATATTAAACTCACCCGGGCGGCCCTCGCCTAACTTCTCCTCCCTGGTTACGCGGAGGCCGATCGCCATCTTCCCTGTTGCGTCGGTTGTTCCTCTCCTCCCTCGATTCACCAGAGAACTTGACGTTGCGATCGCCACCGGCGGACGATCTCTGTTGAGGCGGTTTCTTTTCAACTGCAAACAATGAATATATATTTTATAAATCAATACTAGAAATGCTGATTTTAAATGATACAGAGGCAACATTTGTCACAATCTGACATAAAATAGACAAAAGCATTACCATTCCAGGTTGCGCCAGGAAACAAAAAATTGTCCCCCAGGGAAAGAAGGAGTGGGGAGGCTAACGGCGAGTCAAGAGTTGTACTATTTTTGTCGTAGACACGGCGGACATATTGGTGACCACAAAAGCACATGGCAAGCATGTGCTCTTGATCAGGTTATTTTTCACCTTTTCAGCATTTTTCGGCATTTCTCATCGAATTGTTTTCAAAAACAAATAATTTTAAGTACTTGGTACTATAATAGCGATTATTTAAGAATACTAATAAAAAAACTGCTTGGCGGATCGGTGGCGCGCGCAAATTACGATCAGCGGCTCTAAAATTCTCCACGAGTATTTCTACAGTGAAATAAACGCTAACGATTTTTAACCCGCCAACACATATCGGGACGCGAGCGCAATTTCTTTTCTCTCCTTTTTCGAGTCGGCTGAGCGGCGTGTGCCGGCTTATCGTCACGTGAATTGTAAAAATTTGCTTGAGATAAGGATACAGTGAGAGACTAGGGAGAATTGAAAAAATAAAAAAAAATTGCAATCGAAGCAGAGAAAAATGCGAGGAGAGTGGATGGACGGGCTGAAAAGAGGTAAATTATCGAGCGACACGAGGTCAGCTCACTGGGCGGCCATAATAGTGCTCGAGGCAGCACGTTCCGAGCCGCCGCACCGAAGTTGGAAAAAAAAAGCACGCGATGTGCAAAAGCGCTAAAACAGTCTACTAACCTTGCTCCTTCTTCACCTCTTGAACTTTGGCCGGTTGTGGCTGAACATCCTTGATAACTCGACTCTTTTGTGCTTTAACGCCGGTAGTTTTCTGTCCCTCCGGTTGTTTGCTCTTGTTCTCCTTTTCCGACAATTTTTCCTTCTTCTTAGCCTCCTTCTCTTGCTCCCGGATTTTAAGCACTTCCAGCGGATCCTCGTCCTCGTCTAGGGCCAACAAAAATTTGTTCTTTACCGTGATGCTGTACGAGTTCTCCATTGCTTCTATTATCCTCTTGTCGTCGAGGATTATGCGAAAATTTCACGGCTACTTTTGAGCCCTTGTGTAACAGAGACATCCAATATTTCCAATATGGCCGAGGTGCGTGTGTCTCGTACGAGGAAGTGTAGTTTCACCACGAGGTTCTTGTGCGCCTTACCATCACGGGGGTGGGACGGGAGGGGGGAACGAGCGATGAAGAGAGGAACGCGCAGAGAGAGGGAGCAAGGACCATTCCCCGCAAATATTTTATTGTCTTGGACCCAGGCGCGCTTTCGAGAGCCTCGATTTAAATACAAATATCAATTCTCTTTCATATATGTTACTAACGATCTTCACCCTTTTCGACTTGAAAAAATAAAATATTATTTTAGATCGTGGATATGAGACAAATCAATGGTTTATTCGATCAAAATGCGACTATATTTCGACAGCCTCGTGGTACATTCGCATCGGGCGGGTTTACACGAAGGGGTTCACAGAACGGCGACAAGGGAAAAAAACGACGGCTCGTTAGTTTTTTAATTTTTACCGAAATTCGATCTTTTGACACCAAACGTACAGACTGGATGTTCAATCATTCGTCAACGAATATTTTCATCATTCATCGATGACACATATTTTTCTAATAGCGGTTAAATTGAGATAAGTGATAAGTGGTAAATCGTCGGCTGCTTCTTCTTCCCCGGTTGAGAGCCAATGAGAAGTTTCTGTTGCGCCATTGGTGGAGAAAGTGTCTCGGCGGTAAAATTAAAAATGCTTTTTTTACCTGAATTTACCGCAGAACATATAATTCCAAATTTTTTCTTGAAGAAAAAAATTTAATTGAAGTATTCAATAAAAATATTAAGTTTTGGATAATAAATTTACTAAAAAATATTGAATTTTTTTCAATTTATCAAAAATAATCCTAAAATAATTCGAAACTTTTGCGCCATTTTTATGCTGCTCTCTTACGGAGATTGTAGGAAATAATGCTAAAGTTAAAAATAGTCGCTCACATTGCGATAGGAGCCTTAACAAAAAGTAGACGCAAAATATGTATAGCATTATTGTCAAGCAATATATTGATTATTGCATAACACTCAAAATCGCGGTAACTCAAACAGAGTTATTCGTTTTCCAATGCAAATTTGATTAGTTTCGCCCGACGAACATTCGCTGACCCTCATTCTCGTCGCAATAAGCTTTTGTCGGATACTGTACGGAAAACGTGCGCGGAAATCGAAGCACATGTGCGCGCGCGCGCGCAATTTCAGTCACGGATAGTCAAACACAAGCAGGTGGACGCACACACGGTTAGAAGCTCAGAGAGAGACGCGGATTGAGCTTCGCGTAGACCCCGTTTGCCCCTCGCGCCATCAACCGCATCGTAGTACTATATTTTGGCGGTTGAATCAGTGGCACGCGGTACAACGAACATTCGGGAGGTTCGCGCGCGGATTTATTTATTCGGTGCGCGGCAACGCGTAGAAGCTAGCCAAGAAATAATAAAATGTGATTTTATGTCGCGTGTAAAGAGTAATCCATACGCGATGTTTGTTCATTGACAAAGAGAGAAAGAGAGAGAGAGAGAGCGTCGGAAAGAACGAGCAAGAAATAACAACGAATTGTGGGGGGACGCGTCGAAGGGCTGATTTGCCACGAGTGAGCGTGTGCTGTGAGAGAAAAGAAAGACTATTTTTTTTCCAAGATACACAATAAGCGTGGCGGTGGTGGAGAGGTATTTATCTGGAAAAGTATTTCTTTGTTGACGATGGAACTACACACGCCGAAGCGTGAGTCTCGTGCCTTGGCCGACTCGATGCCGAGGAGTCCCCCGATGTGCGACACAATGCTTTATCCTTGGAATTGGGGCGAGGAGGCGAGAAACGTTAATCTGAGCCCTGGCAGCTCGTGCTCCTCGCCGGAGTATCGCGATAACGGACAAGCAGGAAATAGTCGGAACAGCGCGACGCAACGCTCCGGTGGCTCGGAGAGCCATCGTCGCGGCAGACCACGCGCCGACGCTCTGACCAATCTCATGATGCAGGGTAGCACATCCCCCAGCAGCATCAAGTGCACTTACTGCAATCGCGTTTTCCCGAGAGAGAAAAGCCTCCAAGCGCACTTGCGTACGCACACCGGTACGTACTCCATCCCCACCCCTTTTCATCTTTTATTATGTATTCGCAAAGTGAACCTAAAATTCTCGAATAATCGTGACGCCAGTCCCACCACGCGGACCCTCGTGTCACGAATTTTTCATTCACACGACGACGATGACGACGACGCCGGGAATTAATAAAATATGGAGATACGAGACCCGCGTACTCGTCGTTCATTATTCATCTTTTTTTTTCCTTCCTTCTTCGCATACTCTGGATCTCCTTATTAAATTCTTTTAATCCTTTCAGCGTGTAGCGGTCACGCGTCCCGCCGCGCACACAAGTCCGCCATGATCCTACGTACTTTAAATTGTTAAATGGCTACCCCCTCGGTCTTCCCTTCTCTCACTCTTCTCTCTCCCCTCCAAATTTTTTCCAGGATTCCCAGCATCACGCACGTTTCCTCGCTCAGCCTCTCTTTTTCTTTGTTCCTCTTGTCCTCGAAGAAATATCGTTGATCCTTTGTGGAACGCGAAATAAATTTAACATGGAGGGAAATAAATGAAACGAGGCTCGAGCGTTATGTATTTATGAACGCACAAGAGAACTAAATAAATCATTATATGTACAGGAAAATACATATATTTCTTTGTTGGCTGAATTTTATAATTTGACAATTGAGAAAAATTGGGCCAAACATTGAAAGTTTCTATGAAATTTTGATCCATGTTTCATATTGATAGTTTTTTTTTTATTACTTTCATAAAAGATGCATTTGGCATGAAAAATAAGAAATGCAAGAATCATTTTAGCACAATGAACAATAATGTTCGTTGTATATTCATCATATGATAATGATATTAATAGAGGAGAGAATTTGTGAAAATTTAATATTTGGATATGGCTAATTTGTGGATTTCAGGAGAACGTCCTTATCCGTGCGACTATCCAGGCTGTACAAAGGCATTTACGCAATCTGGCCAGCTAAAAACTCACCAGCGTTTGCACACGGGTGAAAAGCCTTTCTTGTGCACAGAGCCAGGCTGCGAGATGAGGTTTACACACGCAAACAGACACTGTCCGGAACATCCTTATGCCACGCTGACTCGCTCTGACGATTTTGTCCTGAAGCCAGTTTCGGGCAACACAGAATTACCTCACGACGTGACCCGTTGGCTCGAGCGCTACAAGCTCGCGAGAGAGCGAGAGGATCGAACACCCACGGGAAAGAACGAGAGGAAGAAGAAAACGTGGAAAAGTTCGTCGGAGAACCATCACAAGAGAATAAAGTCGAGGAAAGGTCTGATGATGGACTCGGCTGTGGAGCAGGAAAATCGGGATTGCAAGTCGCCAATTCAGCAGCGTTTGTACTGCAGCGAGAGTCAAGAGGACAGTCAGGACGACAGTCAGGACGAGGACCCGGGTGAGGCGTGCGCTATGCTGCAAACGTCCGAGGATGAGGAGACGACGATGGCGAAAATGCCCAACACCCCGGTTAGACGACCTCTGGACAGACTGCAGCCGAAAAAACGCTGGCTCCGGGAGGCTTGCTTGGAGCAACAGCTAGCAAAGCCGCTCAGATGGGACGTCCACGGTAATGAGAACGAACAAATAATGAGCTCAGGAACGCGAACGGAGGATCTTCGGGAGGAACGAAGGTTCGAGGGTGCTCTGTCGAGAAATCGTCTCTCCTGGGATCTTGTCTGCAACGATCCGGGAAATTGCGATGGAAGCCGTACCGAGGAGCTCTTGTTCGACGGCAATTCGTTGCCTCAACAGACACACTGGAACGCGAACGTCCCGACGATCGCTTCCGCGAGAGAAATCGACGACATCGGAGTGCGAATAGAAAACCGACAGGAGGATGAGAGCATTCGAGCAGAGCTGAAAACGCGACCGAACGAAAATGAGACCAGACCGACCGTCCTCATGCTCGCTGGTAATTTGACGAATTCGAGCAAGGATTCGACTCGACCCAACGTTCCTACTAATTCGGATATGAACAGGGTCAAAGTCGTCGTTGTCAAGCAAGATGACAACAATTCAGGAAACTTACCCGCTCCCGAAGACAATCAGAAATGGCTCGGCGCTCTCGCACTCATGGAACTTGCGAAAACTCGAGAAGAAGCTGCAGCGAGGGCTCGCGAAGTAGCCAGAAATTTCGATCGGCAAACGACGATACAGCAAACAATGAACTATACTCATCTGTAGACTGTGATTTTTCTTATATAAGATCGTTTATTCTCATTTTTATCGCTACAAACCCCATCAATCTTCATCTTCGATGCAACGACCCGTGAGCAGCGAAATTTCTTTTTCCTCTCCGTTAAATTCGATTTTTCGAAAACCATTCGTTCATTAATCTCATTTCAATATAAAAATATCAAAGTCGAACAAATTTTGTGGCTCACGCGTTGTTAATCGGGATTTTTTAAGAGTTAGCCATAACTACTATCTTCAATGATGAACGTTGAGTGTTAAGTTAATAACGTTATCTACCTGTTTAGTATCACAGTTTACCAGACATTCTTTTCCTAATTTTTTAAAATCTCAGTACGAAGTCGACAATTTTTTTCATTCGTATAACTCATGGAACGATTTATTTATCTGTTGGTCAATACGCTCTTTTGTTTTTTCTTTTCGCAAACATAACTTTTATGAAAGTCTTTAATTTTTTGTTTTCAAAAATTCTTGATCGGCTATTACCAAATATCTCCCCTTGACTAAATTGTTAAAAGTTCCAAAAGAATCGAACGTGTGAAAAAATGTACTACGACCTCTGATGAAATTTCTTTTGCTGTTGAGTTTTCCAAAGTGCTTTGAACAATTTTCTCTTTATGAGAAAATGTTAATTTTATAATATTTTGTATTATCGAACAGAGCTTAGCAAAGTGATATTTCATGCAAAAAAAAACGTTTTTTTTTGTTTAAGCAGGAATGTAACGAAAAGTTATTTTCTGTATTAAGGTGCCATTTTATCAAGCTCGAATTTTTTTTTATACGGAGGTACTTGAGTGTTTTACCGGATTATTAAAATATTTTTTTTTGTACTTCCACGATGTACTTTCATCGAGGAGAAAATTTGATAAAAAAAAATAATTTATGCATTACATTATTTAGATGACAAGAGATGATCGATAATTCTGCTCATTGTTAACAACCCTCCAAGCGAATAGTGATCGATCCTCGTTCTGCGATATCTGAATGCATGTATTGCACATTCTGTTTTAAGTCGATCGTTCCAGATATTTATTATTTTTAATTATCGATTGTGTTTTTTTTTAATTTTTCGAGATACGTGAAAACCTTGTGTGATATTTAGTATAATAACGCCGAAAACAAAAAAAAATGAAGAAAAGTAAAAAGTGATTTGCAGAGTAGAGCTGGAAGTGTTTAAATTTGATATTTCAAAGTATTTCTCTGGAACAAAAATTAAATAATATTTATACAATATCATTATTTTCATCACGAAATCCTCCTATTTCCTACTGTCCAAAAATATTGAGTTGCATTTACTTTGTGTAAAAAGAATACCGTGAAGGGTCTGTTCCTTCAAAAAAGATGTTCGGTTTGAAAATTGAGTTTCAGTACACAAAAACCAAATAATGTGTGTATGCAGAGTTATTTTTGTTACCTGCAATTGATATTATTATCGATTGCAGGTAATTTGAAATCCTGTACGTATTCACGAAAGTATTTCACTTTATCGACAAACGGTACAAAATAAATGGTAACTCACAGATAAAATTTCCATCATTTATTATTCGGTAAAATACTAATCAACTTAATCCTTTATCTTTAAAAATTCGTTCTCTTGAAAAATGCTGACTAAATTTATAACGAATATATAAGCGAGATATTCTGCGATCCAGTATGTAGGTACGCTTATGAATTTGTCTATCCCGGGGTTAGCTATTCTTAGAAAACTTACGCATGGGAAACCAAGAGGAACGCGGTCAGTCGCGAGACGCCTTTCTGCATCGTGAACATGTCTGGCGTATGCAAAGTTTTCGGTGGCTAGACGAGGACGAAGATACATGCAAGGAGAGAGAGAGAGAGAGAGAACAAAGCAGGAGCGCCACCGCACGGTCATGCATGCAAAAACCATTGTACTACATAATAAAGTAGTCGGGAAATAGAAGGTTATTGTGGCTCGTACCGTGTCAGAATTGCGTGTGGAAAGTGCTTCGGGTCTCTATACCCGTGTGCACAACGAAATGAACGGTTCGAGCAGAGAGATGTAAAAAAATGATGAGCCTCTTATCTCCATTAAATTTTTATAGAACGGGAAAAACGAGTAGCGTATCTCCCACTGATGCAAAATATGGAAATAGAAAATTAGCGAGAAAAGTAAGCTCCGCGTCGAATAATAAATTATTCCGGAGCCCTTTTCCTCCCTTCACGTATTTCCATTACATTTTTACTTCTTTGTCAGATAAATGCACGCGTAGTCGTGAAACGTGGACTCTATTTTCATCAATCGTCGTGCAAAATGATGAGCCATTACGGAAGTAATATCTGTCTGTCGATCGGTCGACGTAACTGTAAAAATAGGTACTCGGTGCTTTTTTTCGATTACCCGCACCATCAAGTATTGAAGAACTCGCGGGGGTCACGACTTTTATTTTTATCAACACGATGAGAAACAGTGTAGAAAGCGTGAAGAATAACGTGTCTTCCGTATAATTATTTCGTGCGATTACTCGAAATAATGTGCACGCACGATGAGTGTAATAACATAATCGTGAAAGCGTTTGCCAACGTAATAAAAGTTCATCTTGCCCGTTCGACAACCTTATGTTTCTTTTTTACTTCCCTGTTGTATACGCACTCTCCTTCATCTCGGGAGCACCAAGTGCTCGACGAGCGTAAAATGCCCTTTTAATTGCACGTCAAAGTCAAAGTCGGTCGCGGTGCGTCTAGTCTCTCCCCCGAACGATCGCGGACTTTTTTCTTCGCTCCGTCCAATTGGAACATACGTACAGTGTTTATGCTGAGAGAGAGAGAGAGAGAGAACGAAATCTAGGAACGACGGCAAAACTTTCAGCCCTGCTGTTATTTATCAAACACTCCACCTCATCCTCGACGTTTTGTTTTCAATTCCTCTCCCGGCGCTCTTTCGCTCATCGCTTTTCCTTCGTCCTCTCTCTGGCTCCTTCCACTCCGCGCAGCACATATTCCACCCAAAACACTCTCGACGTTTATACGACACACACGCGCCACGCGGGTACCTCTTACGAAAAAAAAAAAAAAACTTTGCGGATTTGCTGAATAAACTCTCAAGTTTTTCCACGCCGACGGATCTCGTCGAAAAATCCCGGCGCGTCGGTGCTTTCCGAAGCTAACCTCCATTCTGCCGGCCAAAGCTTCCGATCCGAGCAGTCAGGGGCACGCGAGTATACACCGTACTTTTGACACATTACACAGAGCGTATTTGGGTTAGAGGGCGGATCAACATTTTTGCGGCGATCGACCAACTGGAAATTTGCCAGGCCGCGACTTTAAAGCTTTATAATTTCGCCGTGAGTGCGCTCGGAAAAAAAGTGAGTTTGTTATATAGCAGAAGCGTATTCGCGAACCGCCGTCGCGCTGCTGCTGGGTCAATTAAACTTGGACTTTAATAAACTTTTCTCGTCGAAGGAAAGAGCGTCGTGTGTGTTTGTGTCCCGCGCGAACGCAAACTCCATTGTATATATGTACGGTTGGGGAAAAAGTAGTTTATCGATGTGTTTTACACACATACGTGTGGCAATTATGGGGAAGGATCGGGCGGCAAGGTGCATAAAACATCACGTCAAAAGCCAGCGCGATACACACGGTTTGGTCGTTTGAAGCAGGGGAATGGCTATGACCGCCACCGCGCGACGTTATGAGGCTGCCCGCGGTACATTACGGCATGTTTCTCAAAGAGGGCTTTCCTCGCTTGCGGTTTTGTAGGTAATTCAAGCGACTTAACGCCCTCGCTACGGTGCAAAGAGGTTTGACCCCTTCACATTCGCTCCGCTCGAGACCGTTTTTTTTTATTTCCTTTCATCCGGAGCAGCTCCTTCCCCCGTCGTGTCCCTCGTGAAATTTCCACGGACTGCGAACTTCCGCGCGCACAAAACGCAGACGCCCTCTCTCTTCTCTCTCGAGAATCTCTACTCACGGGGGGAGACGCGTTTATATAATCAACTTCGCAGACTCCGCGCGCACGCGAATTTCCTTTTTTTTTTGATAATGGCGAACGGTATACACTCTGTGTGTGCTCGAGTCAATTACGGCGTGAGTAAAGTCGAAATAAACTCGCGCGCCTTTGTGAGAGGGGAAAAAAATCAGATGGCACTGTCTTTTCGCTCATTTGCCGACTTTGAGGGCGTTTTTGCCACTCGCTGAAGAAATACGATCCGGGTTCATGGTTCGTGTAGAGTGCCAGTAAATGGACGTTCCCTTCGCTAAAAGCTCGTGTAATTTAACGAGAGGTTATACATAGCGATACACGGTGAATGAATTTTAGAAGATTGCACGTTACCTAATTGGTAGCTGGTTGTAAAGGAGGCAAAAGGAGAGGTTATTGCTGCGAGACGCAGAGGTGAGCGCGAATGCTGATGTCGTGTCCCCTTTAACTCGCGCGCCTTGAATTTTCGTCACTCAAAAGAACGTTAAAACGTTGTTTTACGCGAGCGAGCTTTTCATTTCATCTTTGCGGAGTTGCGAATGTAATTTTGCCAATGGAGAAATGGATAGATGGAGTTCGAGTCGCGCGTATATATTCGCGAATGAACGAACATGAAAAACTTTTATACGGGGTTATTCAATATATTTCGAAAAACATGCATTCGTGCTCAACAGGTGAACGTTCGAAACGGTAGACGTGTAATGCACTCTCTCTTAATTACGGTGATTCGACATTTCTTACTTTATTACGGAGCCAAAACGACGAGCGTGCCGGTCGAAAGTTTTTTTTTAGTGCGCGCGCACGTACTGGCAAACACTCGCGCCTCTCATAAAATTTTCGGTGATTATTTCCACGGTTTGTGATTAATCGAGGCGCTAACATTTGTATGCGTAAGTGTTTCGGGGTCTAACGGTCAACACAATAATGCCCGATAGCGCAACAGTTTTCGGCTGGGGGGCGTAAAAACACTGTGCCAGCATGGGAAATCCGTCGAGCGGAACTAACGGTCAGCTGGTCGTTGATATGCCGGAGAACTCGTTACTTGGCGTAATTCGTCGGCTCGCCGCTAACACCCTTCGGCGTTGCTCCTCGAACGATATCTCTGTTGCAAGTTTTATTTTTATGAATTTTTGCATCGTGCAGCAGTCCGCTCGAATGTTTGCCAAATCTGGAAAATACGCACGATTCGCTGAGGTACACGGAAAATAATAAAAGTTATATTGGTTGGCGCGCTAGGCCGCTCGCCGGTCGGTCGGCAGAGGGAGCGAGAGAGCAGCGGCCGTGAACGAGCGAGAGCGGGAGAGCGAGCGCGTCGCACACACCGGGCGAGTGTGACAACGAGTCTCTCGCAGTGAGGCTCGGGCAACCGCTTCGCGATAGTGGTGTGCGGATGCGCGCGGCAAACGGGCCAATTTAACTCGCTCAGATATTCATGCCGGTATAATACGCGCGCCGTGTGCCTTTTTCAATTGCGCGAAAAGAATACACACCCCCCCGTACGGAATGTTCTTTGCGACCAAACGGAAATCAAAATGGCGGAATAGAGCCCGATGATACGTGTGCAAAAAAAAAGGAATAAAAAACAAAGGAAAAGTGACAACTGCGTGATTGTTCCGCCGACATATGATTCGTTTTATGATTCTTAACGGTTCAATTCGACAGTCTTTTATTATTTTGTGCTCTTTTGTACATCGTTTAAGGTTTATTGTTCTCGTACTGCTATTCGCGAGTGCTCCGGTTGTTGTTGACGGTACAGTGCGCGTGCTGGCTGCAGATAAATAAAATATGTACAACGACGTGAAAATAAGTGACAAGTTTACGTCGGACAACCGGAGGATTACGAAAAATCTCAAATTCGCGATGGCATGGACGGGCTGTACGCTCTTAGGTTGCTTGTTGCTCATTGGTCAAGTTCAAGGTCAGTCAAATATACAAGTGGCGACTCTCACGCAGGCTTTTCACATCTGGGGCCCAGATTGGGCCATTTTTTTTCTTCACATTTGCGCAGCACACTGCTCGTTCACAGAAATGATTTTCAACGAAAAATAATGCGAAGATTATTTTTTTGGATCAACATTTTTTCCTGTTGAATGACTAACGCATATCTGTCGCCAAAATGATATTTTATAAAATACTTTTTTTTCTGGAAATAAAAGCGAGCGGGAGAGGAAGTCGAGAAATTCTCGGATTGTCGAGACGTTTCTTACGTTCGAGCTTTCAGTCCGCGTGAATGTTTAATGCTAAGAAAGAGGGAGAAAAAGGAATAAGATGAAGAAGAAGAGAGTAGAATGTGAAATCTGCCGAGGGATATAATATCCAAGCTCCAGGTGCTTCTGCGGTGAGATGCTACCGAATCTCGCACGCTTCTTTCTCATAGTGTGTTGAAATAAGTGAAAAAAGTGGATATTTTTTGTTACATTTGATGGATGGATTTTTATCGGATACTCGTAGATGCTTTTAACAACCGTGCGGAACGAGACATTTAAACTTTTCAAATATTCAGGGAAAATATCCGTGTGAATTTTTTTCATTATTGCCAATAATCGTATATGTATATCCGGAAAATCCCCCAGTCCAGAGCTTCTTTTCCTTCTTTCATAAAAGGAGGTAAGGTAAACGTCCCAATAATTAGACATGTCCCAATAGTTGCACAATTTTCATATTTTTTTCAATATTTCAATTATTTTTTTCTCAATAAAATCGCATGGATTATTTTTCCTGTACGAAGAATTTTATTTTTCATAGCGTTAATTTATTGGAAAAAACTCGCTCAACCCTAGAGACTGGGTCGATTTTATGTCCAACTCAATCTGTAGAATGTCCCAATGGACATTCTATATACATATTTAAACGTTTAAATATTTATTTACTAGAAATATTGTTTAAAATTAACATATAAAATGAGTTTTGGATCGCTAAAATATCAGATAATAGCTTAGATATGAATTTGAAATAGATTGTTTTTGAAATATTTAAAAACAAAAGATAAAGTAAGAAAACCCTTAGCTGTCCAACTATTGGGACGTTTACCATATTCAAATGAGATACAGTTTGTCTTATTTTTAAACGAGGCGCAATTAAATTGAAGACTCAATAAATCTTGTTTACCAAACATACTAATTTTTAAATGTCAAATATTGATAGTTAAAAAGTGATTTTCATTTTTAGGATATAATTAGACTTGGATTCACTCACGTATAAGTGTCATATCTGATATTATCATTAAATAATTCAATGAAAAGTTCGATAACTATATATTTTTATGGTAAATAATTAAACCTGCTTGCACGCTAATGAACACTTGAGATATTTTAAATGGTTTGAATGTTCACTCTAAATATAGACTCTAGCTTATGTCGAATATACTTTGTCGGGATAGTTTTCGCTCATTTTATCGGTAATCGTATATAATTGAAATTTATCCATTAAAAAACTGGATTAATACTCTATATCGTAAAAAAAAATGCAATAGCTACAATTCATTTTCATACTTTCGTTAATACCTCCTTAAGCCTTACACGCTAATGAACACATATTTTAGATTGTTTGGCGGTTCACTCTATAAATATAAAAAAAATTTTTTTCGATAAAAGAGAGCTCATGATAACGGTTTCTCATAAGACTCTGGCTTATATGTTGCACATACTTTGTCGGGATAATTATCGTTTATTTTATCGATGATGCTACTTGAAATTTAACTATCGAAAAACTGGATTAATACGAAAAAAAATTCAATAGCAACGATTCATTTTCGTAATTTCGTCAATACCTCCTTAATCATTATTATTCTCGCGAATTTTTCAAGTTTTTGAATCGACATCGATGATCCGAGTCCGAATGAAATTTGAATACAAGTTCAGTTGTTTCTGTCAGCTCTTCCAAAGCGAGTACTGCGAGGATTCGTATTAATTCGTCCGTCTTTCGACTTAATTCTCAATTCAATTATCGTGGCATTGTAATTCTGAGCTATCTGGGGGCTCGCACACTTACACACAATACTGTGTTGTGCGGACAAATGTACCTATATATATATATATCTATATATATTTAGATAGACGGAATCGGCGTACGCACAAAGCATTCGGAGTTTGGCCAGAGATAGAAAGGGAGATTATAAATTCAATTAAGTGAGCAGATTATTCACGTAGAACGATGCACGCCGCTGAGGAGTTTGGGATAAGGGAGATTAAAGAGGTAGAGAATCGAAATTCCCACGGGAAGCTTTAATTAGCCATACCGATAGATCATCTTGTATGCACACACACACACACCTATACTATACACCTATACATCAATATCTATATATAAACATGTAGTATATGTATTTGACCACATATTAGATATTCCAACCGAGTTGTGATGAACGCATATAACCATCAGCCAATTAATTGACAGATCGCGCAATACTAGCCCTCTGCTCCGAATAATTATTCAAATATTAACTTACATGCCATATATCGATATAATAAACCATTTAATTTTTACTTATGCGTATAAATATTTAAAAAAATGTCCGTCGTGATTTAAATTGCGATCTCGATGTTATGACAAATGCGAAAAAAATTGAGGCTAGAGATTGTGATAACAAAAAAGTATAAAAATAATGAGAATCGGCTGGAAATAATTTCGAGAGCCATTCGAAAAAATCTAACGAGTCTCCGGTGGACATTTGGGTGTGTACGCAGAGCGTGTACGCGCCGGAGTACACACACGTACCGGGGAGCACAAATTGTTCGTGTCCGGTGTATGCGTACTAAATAAAACGTATTTTATCAGGCTCGCTGCAACGTATAGGATATTCGTTTACCTCTTTTTTCCGTTTTTACTTTTTTTTTCATACGCGGTTTCTGCGACTACGTCTCTTTCTCCTTTTTTTTTTCGTTTCCAACTCTTCGTCCTCTATCCCCACTGCTGTCGTTATTTTTATCTATTAATGAATGATTTTTTTTTGTTCTTTCAGAAACATATCCGATTCCCGTACATTTTTTTCGCGAGTGTATATTTTTCATTTTTTTATTCCCTCTTTTATGCATCCATGTGGCTCCGTGTTCATTCGAGCACGTGATGTCATGATTCCCTGAATATTTCGCCGCATCAGAAATATACAGTAACGGCCGCGCACGAAACCGAAACGAAAACTATTTCGCGGCGGTGTTATTTTCGTAACTTTAGCGTCGAAGGATCGAGAGCGTGCGATTTCTAGCCCCCCACTGCGACTCACTTCGACACACACCGCGGGCAACCATGATCATTACTCTTTCGAATATTTGCTTGCCCCCGTTCGACATTTATTTCAACATTTTTTTAGCCATTACTATTTATTCAATTTTTATCGACGCGAAAAGTTTCCCTTTTTTTCTCATTTTTTCAAGAATTTTCTGACAAAAAAATTCTTTTTTTCTTCAGTTTTCATTTCACCCTGCGAGCAATTTCTCAGTGTCGATATTCGTCAAATAATTTTTATTGCTTGTTATTTCGATTTTTCCTCGAAAACTTCCGACCTCGCGATTTTTTTCTCCCGTTGTATACATGCACGTGAAATAATGAATAAAAAAAGGAACATCGCTACAAGTATATTCGCAAGTTTATCCGGGGAGAAAGAGAGAGAGAGAGAGAGATCGAGTACACCATTTGCCTGGAAAAATAGATGCTTCGAATATATGCGTATACACGGATTGCACAAGCTCGACGCCTATTATTCAAGGAAGGAAGCTTTATTAAAGCCGAGAGGATAGATTCACTCTACACGTGTATATATACGCTTGCCTATATTTTAGGCGTCTACGTATATTATTGCCAGTCTCAGATGAAAATAAGTCGTAAACTTTCCCACTTCACTTGCCTCTGTATTTTCTTACCCGTAAAAAAAACTTACTTCTTTTTCCTCACGTTAAATATGTTTTTTTTTACTTACTATCGTCTTTAATGCTGAAATTTACATACACAAGAAAGAATTTGCGCCTCGTTTCTTACAAAATAAAAATGTAGAAGTAGAATATTTCTTTATTTCGTTTATTTTACAGAATGTTAACCCTTCGCTGGTTACATGGATCATTTTTGTCCTGCAGTTTATAGCATATAAATCGATGTCACATATTTCAGAGAAAAAAAAACTGAAAAAATTCTAGCACGATCTTTCTTTCTTCCTTTAACGTCTTTACATTTTTTTTATAGAAAAATAAGTAATGAAATATGATAAGAAAATACATCAGGTATTAAAAAATGAGAAATATAGAGGAGAATTAAGAGTGAATGGAAATTGAAAATGTTTTATTTTTTATCTTCATGGAGTCTGAACGTATGGAGTGCGAGAATAGGCAGGAAGTCTTTCCTCTGTATCGACAGACGTTGAGATTCGTGTGCCAAGTTATTAAGAAGGCTGAAGTCTCGGTTGCTCGCTCGTTACGACATATTGCAAGTTGGCCGTGCAATCGTTTCACGTATACATATCGCTTGCCGCATATTTTTCATATAAATATAAAGCTGGAAGGTAAACACCCTCTAAGGCGAATGGATACGCTTATTTGTTACAATGTAGTATACGACATATATACGACTTCCGAGCAAACATAATATTCCTATAAATTCCTTTCTGTGAAATATTCGAACAAAAGTTTCTCCCGAAACGTATTATATTTCTCACTTTCATCAAGACATAGTTCAATCGTGAAGGAATCGAAATCCAGCTGCAATAATTAAAATTCTATATTTAGTGACGAATATTTGTTTAACCTTTTTAATACCACGTTCGATAGATTATAGGTTTAATAGATGATGTATATATGCAAATCTGAAAAAATATACTTGAACGTGTAAATATAGAGCTTATTTATTTTATTATTATGCGAGAGATAGGAGTTATATTTGAGCTGTTGCGTAACTATTATTTATAGCGTTCAAATGGTTGTTTTTATAAACCGAACTGATGGTGTAAAACATAAATTTTGTATTTCACAAAGTAGAGCTTTTTATTAAGCTCTATACTTTTTTTGGCGAAAGTCTGAATAAAAAATGAACTTAACACCGTAAACTTGAGATTTTCGAGTGAAAGATGGGCTTGAATTTTTTAACAATGTGTACATATATATACAAGTAAAGTTTGCATATAGCGTTTAAATATTGGTGGAAGATGAATAAATTGTCGAGAGACCTCTGGAGTGTTTAACTTCGATGTGAAATTTATTAGCACGCAAGACTGAAGAGTATATGTATTCAAAAATGGCGTCGGATCTTCGAGCAAAGGGAGAGACGACTTGGCCTATTTTCGGAGTGGAAATCTTTGCTTCGCTATAGTTGTACACCGCTCTCCCGCGGTGCGTGGACGCGTGTGGTCATTAAACTTCATACCGCTTTTTCCTCTCTGAAATATACCTCACTTTTATGCCAGTCTCTGCGATGCGGCAATTGTTACCGAGGTGGTCCATTTTCCGCGGATAATTTTGCTCTCGGACGATAATATAATATTCTCTCGACTCGATAAAAATATCTGTCTCGCAAATATCTAACGTAAAACAGAGAGAGTCGAGAATAGAATCCACGGGGAGACCCGCAGTCGAGTGTGGAAACGGACACGCTCTGAAATATATTTTTCTCGAATGATTTTCTTTTTTCAAAATTCTTTCCAAGCTTACATTTAGATATAAATTTCAGTAAAAATGTGAGAGACGGTTAAAAATGCATATTTTTGAGGAAACTAAGTCACTTTCGTAATCAGCGCGAGATTTTCTATTAGATCGAGTCTCCGGAACTGAGAATATATAAGAGAAAGAGAGAGAGAGGGAGAGGGAGAGGATTTTTTTACACCCGGGTCTGTTCGCAGCGGCCTCGGTCTCGATGTCGAGTGCGAAGAGAAGTATATATGTATATGGAAAAGTATAAAGATAAGCACGTACGTTACGAGGTGTTACGTGACCAATTCCCCAACCCCCTTGGACAGGGTGAAAACCGCGCGCGCGGGTACGGCTGACGGTAAAAGAAAGAGTGAGAAAACGAGGGGTGGAGAGAGAGAGAGTCGTCGAGATAATTATTCATGGGCTGGGACGAGATTTCAGAGTTGAGAGAGAGAGAGAGAAAAATTTTTCCGGATGTTTCTACGAATACACAACACGTTGCGTACGGCAGAAGTTTTTGTTCCGGTGATGACGCTGTCGTACGTAAGAATAAAATCGTGCGAACGAAATGAGAAGGAAAAAATGGAGGTGCGCGCACTGCTGTCAAGGCGCTGAAATACAATTTATTCTTTGTGAAATTGTTCCTCGATGGAACGCTCGGCTCCGCGAGGGATTAAAATCTCTTTATCTTTGTTCTTCAAATGCAATCACGTCTTAGAGTCATGGTTTGGTTGCGAATTTCTCGTGTAGTATTAAATTTAAAAAATGTTGACCTCGTTCTGGATATTTGAATATAATATAATATGTCGGGCGAATAATGTTCGCTCGTGTTAAACGCGTTTGGCGATCCGCGAATAACACGTATACACGATGGCGAGAAAGAGAAAATACGATATGCGTCGGAGGGGATTTCGGATAACGAGGGGTGGGGACGCGCCCATTAACCGTCATAAAATAAATAATAGACGTGGTATACGGACGATATTTGAGCTGTGTACGAACAAACGAGAACATTTTTCTGCTCTGTTCTATTTTTTCCCATCCTCGAAACTGAACCTTGCCCCGCATACTTCAATTAGACCTCTGCACAATTTTATTCTGGATATTCCTGGAAATTTATACTTTCTGACTCTTTTTTTTGATATTCAATATTTTCTCTCTATATAACAATGTTGGGAAGGATGGGGCACGACGGCCCCCTCAAAAATTTGGTAAAATTTTTTTTTTTTTCATTTTCCGTAAAATCAAATGTCATTTCTGATGTTGTAACGATATTTTAGGCCAATTTGCGATATCTGGGGCATAATGGTCCATCTGAAAAAAATTTGTAACAAAAAAATTTTTTTTTTCATGTTTTCTCGGAACGTGCATTTTTCGAGTTTATTTTAGCGTGCGGATTGTGATGAATTTCAGCACTGATCTTACTTTTCCGCAAGTTGTCCATGGTATCTTGTTTATGGAAAAATATAAGTCAACGAGCTTCAGACAAATGTCAATGTCAGTGCATTGACAGTTGTCATTCGAAAGTTGCTCTAAACGTACCTTCCGAGCAATCATAAAAAAAAGTATTGTGTGATATATGTGCAAAAGTGAACTCATGCCGACAAAAGCTTTCAAAAAAATATCAAAATTGAGCTAACAGAGGCCGCACCGTGAAAAAAATCGTTTTTTTCCCTTTAATTGGATTGTTAAAGGTCTTCTGTTGCGTATGATGAAAAATGAATATTCCCATTGAAAAGCTACAAAATTTTCCTACAAAAAACTGTTTTTTTCCAATTTTTATAAAAACGTTTTGTACGTCAAAGAAATTGATGAAATAATTGAAAAACATTTTTTTTCAAAAATTCAAAAAGTCATAATTTTAAAATGACTGCATAATAAGTGCTAAAACTTTCAGAACATTTTTTTTGCAACATATAGAGAATGTACTCTCAAAGTTTAAAAAACATTATTTGGTGAAATGACTCATATATACATTAAACAATCGAAATTCGTTTAAAAAAAAAATAAAAATTCATAACGTGCTTATCCATGGAAGTTTTTATTAATACATTCGCGACGCAAAAAGGTTAAAATATTTTACTCTGTGTATCCAGTTACTTGAGAAATATAAGCTGATAAGTAAGTTGAAAAAGCAGCGAAATGGAAGCGACGAGAATTTTAATTGTCTCCGAGACTCTGCTTGTTTACATGCGAACGTGAAAATTTTTATGATTTTTGCCGAGCAATTTGCTCTATTGGTTTACAATCCTGTAGCCGCATGTTTGTTTTTATATTTTTCTGTAGCTCGGTTGGTGGCCGCTCTTGTGTGTACAGAATCGCCGGTTAAAAGTACCGCGTACGTTTGGGGCACGTGTTGTGAAAACGAATGTTTCTTTTTCGCGAAGCCGGACGATCGGCCGGGAAAACAAGCGAGAGAGAAAGAGAGCGATCGACTCCGATTCTTCTCGATCGTTTTTCCCCTCCGATTTACGGTGCGCGCGCGATTCCCGTCGATATACGCGCGCGCGAGAAATAAGAGAAACGAAAATATCGAGCAAGTAACCATCAGCGCGGAGGAAAAATAAAAAAATGTTACGGAGACTTTCGTAACGAAATGGAAGAAATTCCCAGCAGATCTTTCTCGTTTCAACTTCGATTTTGCCAGCGAGAAAACGTACTTTTTGCACTTACCGGACTTTCCTTCCTCTTTATTTCATTTTATTTTGTTTCTATTTCATTTCTCGCTCACTTTCCCAGTTCGTTTTCTTCATCAGAGAAGCACAAAGGCTCTCCAAAGATTGCGCTTTTCTCTCCTCCCTTTCTCGATCGCGTTTCTTCCACTTCTTCTCTTTTTTCCTTTTAATTCCAACGAGCGGGAAGCTGCTCAATTTCAAAGCAAGCTCGGATCAGATTTTCCTCCATATCGGACTTTCCACAGGAAGTTCAACATTTTGCGAAATCCCGCTATGTCCATTCGACGTGAAAAATACGTCAAGAGATCAACAAAAATATTTATAAAAATTCTGAAGGTATATAAAGTTCGCCTCCTATATCTTTTTCTTAGGAAAAAGGCACAAGGTCGATTATTACGGAGAGTTAAAAATTAAATTTATTACAGCACTTTTCAAAAGAAATTTGTTGTATGGAAAAAAATAAAAATTGCGTGTATCGAAATCTGAGTAACGAAAAGTTAGCCCAGTTGCAACAAGATTCTAAAAAAATTGTATTGAATATGAATTGCGCTAATTTCAATGAAAAAAAATTAAAAAAAAACGTTTTGACAGCTCGAGCGAGTGCGAAACTTGATCGCTATAAAGAGGCGAAACCTCGAGACCCTTTTATTCTGCGCAATCCGTGCATATCCTGTTCGTCCCCCTTTTGCCTTCTCACCTTTTATTTTCTCATTTATTACGTGACACGAGCCAAAATCTTTAGCGAAACCTCTGCTGGCTATCGCTTTCGTCGGGTTAATTCCAGCCAATCCTTCTCTCGGGTTTCTCTCATCGATGAAAGGTTTCGCTCAAAAACAGATGTTCCTTCGAGGGCAAGATTTTTTCGTGACACAAAGTTTATTTAGCGAAATATAATTTAAAAAATATTTATAAAAAATTCCTTATAGGATATTGCGACTGCATCCTTATTTGATGTACAATAAAATATAGTTTCTCGGTATAACTTTTCTTCAAAAATAGAGATTATTTTTTATAATGTAATACTCTTTTCGAGAGGGATAGAGATAATTTTCTGCGGTTACTTTTTCTCCGTTCTTAACCTGTGTCATATGCTTCGTATTCCCACGCTCCTCTTCCGATTGTTTCACATGCGTTTTCGCATGCGAAATAACGCGAATGAAAAACATCGTGTACTGGGACGGACGGGGTATCGAAAACAATATTTTCGCGAGCTCGTGCACAAAGCGTACTGTGTATGTACCCCAATTCAATAAAAGAAATAAAAAAAAAATGAAAAAATGCCGAGAAGGCAGAGAGAGATAATATTTCATATTTGTCTCTGCCATCATTTACCATATCCGGTCAAACCGGAAAACTGAAGAGTTACATGTTTACGTATATATTTAATAGAAATAAAATTTGACGCGACAGTATAAAAATACAAAGAATAAGCAGTTGCGATGCGTATGTAAAAAATTCCGATACGAGTGATTGTTGCGAATCTGCTGAGAAAATGAAGAAAAAAAGTTAAAGAAAAAACAAAAAATTCAGGGAGAAGTTAAATAAATAAAAAGAGAAAATGGAGTGATATCCTGATAGCAGGTTTCTCTGGGATCCGGTTATACGAACAGTTCCAACGCGGCACACGCGCGATTATCTTTCCCCGGAACCGGAAGTTCCCTCCGCTGCTCACCCACCTGGCCTTCTTTTTTCTCTCCGTTTCCTCGCTCCTTTCTCCTTCGCTCTACGAAAATGTGAGAGTGACGGAGACGAGCAGAATAACCCTCATATGTTTTTTTTCCAGCGCTCTCTTATTTTTTATTTTTTATTCTTTTTATTTTTCGCTCGGACATTTCTGCGTCCCGAGCGTGCTCGCGATGAAGACATGCAACTACGCGCGATCACCGAAGCGTGCTCTCTCCGCTTCGCGATTACGAACATTATTTTCACCGTTTCCAATCCTCCTCTTGCCTTCGGATTCCATTTTCGCCAACGCCGCGCCCGCGCGCTTTCCGATTAGAAACCCGGATGTCCGACACGATAAAAAATTCTGCCACCGTGAAAAAAAGAAAGTATACATATCGGGACTGAAAAATATGGGATCCTTGCATATTTAATTCCTACGTAAGTGAATTTTCAAACGAGAAAATCACAAGAATTATTATCTATAGAGAAAAAAAGAAATAACTTATATGTATATATAGTATACATCAATTTATTTTTTTACCTTTATCGCCGGGAACGATTTTTGACCCTTTCGAACACTCTTTTATTATTTTTGGAATCACGAGGAGACATTCCATTTTGCCGAGGCTCCGAGCCAAATCGGGGCTTTGTCGTATCGCGTTATTTCTGCGGATTGATTCAGTCGACTGGAGAACCTGAAAGGAGATGGAGAGGAAAGAGGGCGAAATTCGAGAGACGGGAATGAGGGCGGCGAGGGGGCGGACAAAAGCAGGGAAAGAATTATACAGTCGAACAATATATATTGTACCTATATATGTATATACTGTATACAGAAAAATGGGGGTGTGTGCGTGAAGCGCGCTGCACACAACTAAAGAGGCACACAGCAGATATGTATTATTACATCTGCTCTCGGGAGCCATTATCGGATGTAACGAAGCGAGGAGGCACGGGCCATCCAGGATGTGCCCTCTTCGAGTTCATTCAATGGAATACATTGGCTGCTCCTACTCGCCTCGATCACTCACGGATCTCCACTCGAATAAAATTTTATCAGCCACATGCATCATCGTTTTGGATGCTCATTTCGGGATTTATTGCGCTGCCCGCATTAAATGCTCATTTTCCAAAATTAATCGAACTATTTATATACATATGCATACTCTTAACTCGTAGCCTCCAAAAAATGTTCAATATTTAATAAAATTTGGATGAAATATATTCAAGAAAAGCGTTCTGCATCGGTTCAAGAGACGAGTGAAAAAACCTTGAATATTTATCAAGCGCGCTCGAGAGGCAAGTCTGGTGTATGGAAGAAGAACAGAGATGATGAGGCAAGAGAAAAGAGGAGTGAAAGAGACAGATACCAAGTTTTAATTAGTTCCATGGTATTTCCAAGCAGAGGACGTTAAGTACTTTTGGATGGAGTTTCGTTCACGTTATCATCACCCTCAAGCGTTATCCTCTCGAAATATATACTCGCCCGGTATTTAATATCAATTTTCTAATATTTCTTTTCGATTTTAAGGCACTTTAGAATTTATGCTATACGCAAAGCACACGATATATATATATATATTTTGAACTGATGGGTCTTTTTCATATCAATCTATTTTAACACAAGCCTCTGTATATTAACTTAAAAGAGTCTGTATATAACTTTAGGGTAATCAATACACCAATTATTTGAAAATTATAATTGTAAAAGGACTGAAATTGAGACAAATAAATTTTTGCTTTATCAAAGGTTGTCTTCTATATATATTATAGTTATATACTTTTCAAAGGTGATTAACAGTGGAGTTATATCGACTCGATAAATATTTTAATCTCCATCATTTTTATTATTTATTATTCCTTTTTAGATATTATACCAAAGATTTTCAACTGTTCGTATGAGGGAATTAATTTTGTAACTGCATGAACATCCATGCTTCACGCATGAAGCAAAATCACAAATTTTTCTTCTCAAATAGTTTATAAGATCTCAGGAAATTCCTTCATAACAAATTTCTTTAAAACCTCCTCAACTCGTATATTTTTATTATTAATTGAACCAAAATTGTTTTTAAAACGAAAATAAGTTCTTGATGAAGCGACTGTACTTTATCACCCTCTCATGCAGTCTGCCACAAGCGCGATTAGCCCGTTAATTGTTTCGATATTACGCGTGACAGCTATAATATTATGGAACACGATTAGGGTGCTCGGGCCTTAATCCACAAAGCTTATTTTGATTATATACCGATCCATAGAATATATCAGTTAATAAATGGATTACCTGCTCTGTATGCGCCTATACATCGAGGCGCAAGAATAGAAAATTAATATTTATAGGTTTACCGCAAAGGCGGCCGGATAAACATCGACATATATATGATAATCGTGATCAGCGTTAGATAATAAGGAACAAAAAAACAAATGAACAGCGCGCTCCGGAACAATATTCGATGACTCGCACACAATTGTTTTTTGTTTTATTTGAGGGAAAAAGAAAAATTTCCATTTTTTAACTCTATTTCCTTCAGAATTTTTTTTTCAATACAAGTAAAATTTTTGTTATCTTTACGGGAAATTTCCGATCAACTAGACTCTTTATAATTGAAAAACAAAAATATCAAAAAATGTTATGAATTTTTGAAGAGGTCTGATCCAAAAAAGTTTTTTGGCTTGTTCAATGTATATATGTTTTTTTTTTCGTGTAATGTTTATTAACGTGTGAAATACAATAAAAAAATATATGGGTGGGTGCAAGATTTAAAAGAGAAAATCCAAGTCACAAAGGAGCGTCTAATTAGAAAAGAAGAAAGGATAAAAGCGATGAGGAAAGAGGAGACGAGAGGAGAAAGTTTCCATTGGATTAATTCGTCTCGTTCTCCTCGTTGCGTGTAATCCATAAAAGAGGAAAAGCGTCGGGGGCGAAGAAGGAGAGGAATATGTATTAGTGTGATAGTGAGCCAGGATCACTCGAGCGAGTGAATTTACTCTGTTCATTACGAAAACTGAGCGCGTGCTGAGTGCCCCGAATCTTGCGTCTCTCTCATATTCTCGGTCTCTTTCTATCCTGCGCGTAGTGGCCTCCCGCGTCCCCTTCTCGCATGGCATACGATCTACTTTACGACTCATACGTGACTTCGGGCCGAAGGTTTATACGAGCGCGAGCAGAGGGACCAAGGCGGCGCAGCGAGCGCCCTCGCCCTGCTCCCGGCTACTGGTTCACTCGCTCGAGCCAACGGGTTCGAGAAAATGTGCCGGGGGGAGGTAAAAGACGAGCTATGCACACGCTCCACACTCGACGAATTCCTCGATATAATATCCTTCCCTCTATACATACGTACACGCCATTTAACGTCTAACTACAGGGATAATAATTTGGAGACGGGTCTCGGGAATGAAGCTACAATCGCGGATAAAGCCGATGAATCAAGAAGAAATTAGATTTCTCCGGGGAGAAGGGCGGCCCATTCTGTGCACCGTGCCATCGAAAGAAAATGGTGCCGGAAGCAGAGCGAGCCATCCTCGGTTGCTCTCTCCTTATTTTACCCTTTCGCGCGAATACGCCCGGACTCTGCTGCTGGCACCCGAGAAGGAAATTGGGTTCAGTCGAGTCATCTCCAGATATACATATATATTAAACCCTAAAATCGGCCTCTGACGATTTTCCTTAAAGACTCCCCGGCGCAGCCTGAACGAATGTAACGATAATAAAACGGGAAAAGCCTCTCTCGTTCTCTCTCTCTCTCTCTTTCTCTCGCCACTTACCTCCGCTCCATTAGTTCTCGTTTTCTCACGACAGGCGCGATGAGAGACTCATCCCCGAAGGTTATATCGCTGCTTCCTTACATCTGTCACTCCTCCAAAGAGCCTCCAAAATTTATGCACTGTTTTCATTTTAAAAAATTAAAATAACGAACACTCAGTGATTTTTTACAATGTACAAATATCCCAATATGTGTGCCTCAAAAACTTAATGAAATTTTTTCGAACAAACTTGTTCAATTATATTGTTTAAGAGGATCTTGCTGGTACTCGGTAGCCATATTAGACTTATTATTTATATCTTCATCTGAATATTGTTCACTAAATATTTTAAAATTAAAGTGAGGAAATCCTTAGATGATGTTCAACTGATGTTTATGTAAAGTGTTGACTCTATATATATTCATGAATTTTAGAAAAAAGTTATTTCCTTTGTTATAAATAAAAAAGAAAAAAATGATTTTGTACAAACATATAAAAATTCATTAAAAACTTGAGATTCTCCAGCACTCATCACATATATTTTCCCGCGATTCGGTGTCTCCTTTATAAATGTCGCCGCGTTTTACGCTGGTATAGCCAGAAATGTAATCACACTGAGAGTCGCGCGCGGGGGAAGAGATTACGAGAAGTCTCTCTCCCTTTTCTCTCGTTTCTTCTCACGTCTGAGAGCGAGGAAAATCGTCCTTTTGCCAGCTTCGATAACGAATAAGTATTAGCCGTGGAATTCTGGAATTCAGTTCCAAGCGAGAGCTCATTGCAAAATGCAAGCGGACAATTCGCCCTCTACCTTTATTTTCCTCTTCCTTTATTTTTCCCTTTCCTCCATCAGGACGCTCGATTCCTGGCGTAATATCGTCGATCCTGAAAGGTCTAGTTTCAGCCTCATGCACGCAAAAATTTACGTTTGTAGAGTCGAGGGGAAGGTGTGTTTGAGGGTATTATACGAGAATGACTATTGAGATTACGGAGTAAAAAGTACGAAGGCGCAACGGAAGACAAAGAGGCTGAATGGAGACGAGGAAAAGAAGAGAGGGAGAGAGATGAGGAATAAAGAGAGAAACGGAGCAGTGAATAAAACGTCGAGTGGAGAATCGAGAAAAAGAGGTGGAAAAGCTGAAAAGTCGTTCGGAATAAAATTAAGATCGAAGGAGGAGAAAATAAGTGGAGTATAAAGCGATATCTGATGGATATTGGAAGGGTATGAGAATAGAATATATACATATAGTATACGTATATATTGCAAGACGGATGTGTGCTTCCGGATTGAACGGAAGTGAGCGAATCGAACGAGGATTCTTTGTCGAATTATCGAAATTTGTCTGAGAAGGCGAGAGTGAGGGAGAGGGAGAATCGACGAGCAAGCGAGAAGAGGCCAGAGTCTGATTCCATTAGTAGAGAAAGAGATCTCCGTAGACGGATGTATGATAATGGTAATAGGCTTGCTCATTGATCTGAAGAACAATGTACCGAAACCTTTTCCATTCTCCCTCTCGCGCATCTATCCTTTCTCCCTTTGCCAACTAAAAAAAAAGAAAAAATCCTCGTATTTTTCATCAGGAATGGTCGTATTATTCTTGAAAAGGATAAGGGGATTTCCGTGTCCTCATTTTTATCTCCCCATTGGAGATAAGAGATGCTCGAATCGCTCGAAATATCGCGATAATTAAAATAAATTGTGTCAGCGAGGAATTAAGATTGGAATTTATTCTCGCTATTTCGTGGATTTCGTACTTATATTTTTGAGCACTTTGTTCGAGGCATACAAATGTGGGATCCAAAGATTCGGACGTTATCGCGGACTTTGGAGAGTTTAGTTCCAACTTTTAAACTCGTTTCTTTTTATCCCCCCTCCCTCCCTCTCCCTCTTCTTTTGTTTCGAGACGAAAATTTGTTCGGAATCGCGAGAGTGACAGCCAAACGTGGGGATTTTCGAGATTACAATCCCTTCGTTTTTCCACTTTTCCCTCAAATACTTCGAATATCAAAGTTTCGCAGTTACGATTGGGGAGTCCTTATCGAAGTTCCCTTCGTCCGCGTCGATCTCAAATCCGTTGATCGTAATCGAGCGAAATCTTGAAGAAAAAAAAAGAATGAGGAAAAAAAAAGAATGAGGAAAAAAAGGTTTGCCTCAAACGAGAGAGGGATCGAGAGAAAAAAAAATTGATCGCGACCTTTCAAGCTGATGAAACCGTATAATTTGACACTCGAAAATTATTGTAGTTACCACGCATACAAATGACTTGGTTTTCTTTTTTTTTTACGCGGAAATGCTGTATAGAGAGAGGTTACGGATGGAAAAATAGGGAGAGTGAGAGAGAGAGAGAGGGAGGGAGGGAGAACGAATAGAAGAGGATGGATGCCGGTGGGGTAATGGCTACATTCACGCGAACCCTCGTTCGATCAGTGAAGCTCGTGACGGGAGCTCTAAGAAATACGAGTTATGTCTACTTTAAGGTGCGCACCTTATACCCCGGTATAACCTCTTTTTATATCTCTATACAACCAAACCTCCTCGCTCTTTATTTCTCTCCCCGAGCTTTTCCCCCGTCTCTCACGCCATATGCACATACACCTATCAAATACGAGCTAACAAAATGGCAGTACAAGCTCTCTCTCTATTTTGACACGCCAACTTCCATCTCGTTTACGCCCTTCTCTCACCCCCCCCCCTTCCACCCCTTTTTATTTCATCCTTTATTCGTTTTTTTTTATTTTTTCCTTTATTTTTCTCCCTTCGACCCCCCAAAGTTTTTTCTCTTGTTTACCTCGAAATTTACGAATTCATCCAGACTCTCGGTCTCCTCCTACACTTCTTTCTCTCTCTTTCTCTTGTACCTGTCAAAGTGACGTTTCAATGGTGGACGATGCGCGGAAATTGGGGCTACGCAGAGGGAGGGCGATATTTTCACAGTCATGCAACACGTGACCGCTTGTCACGTCTTATTAAGTGACGGGCACGAGACTCGATCGCAATCTCCGAGGGGTTTTCTCCTTGACTTTTTTCTCTTCCGTTCGCGAGAACACTTATTTATTCTCGCCGAGATGTACGAATTTTCTCGCCGTGCGCGCGCGCTTCGTGCGCGAAAAACAAAAAAGGAACGAGCGTGTCGTCGTTACTGCCTGAATTGTGCGATAATTCGAAAAATTACGATTCGAATGAGCACTCGTTGGGTTCATCCAGCACGTGAGAAATGTTAAACATTTTTTTTTTCTCTCTTTTCGTCGGGAATGTTCTTGCTCGCGTATACGTCTCGTTACGTTGGACGTCGCGCGGCAGAGGAGGGAAGAAAGGTAATTCTGTCGCGTGACGAGCACTCCCGCGAGAACTATACCGACGGAAAACCCCCGTGGAAAAAGAAGCTTGGAAAATAGGCGAGTGGGAGGAAGCCAGGTCGCTCACCGAACGAAGGGATCACTGTCGCAGACGTGTGCACACGGAAAAAAATTTGATCCCTGTTATATATACTTTTGCATCATATAATAATAAGCATTCAGTGTCGATCAAATTCTCTCTCACGTTTCGAAGCTTCCTTCCTACATTTTTTCCCCCGATTTTCCGATTACTTTTTTTCCTCTATTTCCGGAATATCACGTTTCCCTGGGCGAAATTCAAAAATCGCGAAATTCCGCGAGAGTCCCGCTATAGCTGCACACTTTTGCCGGAGCCAAAAACGGTGCGGCGATCGGACGGGGACTCGAGTGCTCGTTCCAATAACTGTCGATCGGTACAGGAAACCGAGACGCGAGGTCTGCTGTTTCGTTCGAACGTCAGCGACACGACGAGGAAAGGAAAAAAAATGTGAGAAGCGAGGAAAAAGGGAAAGTAGAAAATGTACGCATGTACACAGACGAGAGACGGGAAAATACGGGGCGAGAGGCGAAAAGAGAAAAAGGAGAAAAAAGGAAGAAGAAGAGAGAGAGAGAGAGAGTGTGTGTGTGTGTCTCTCTTTGGAAATACGTGACCGTATCACTGAGGGATGAGACACGCGTATACGTGAATCCACGAAACACTGGCAACCCCCTCTGAGCCAAAGAATTGCATGTCTGTCTCCTGATGGAGAAAGAAGAAAGAAAAGAAATTGAAGAGAATAAGCGTGCCGGAAGGCTTTCCCGGCGAGTTTCCTCTCTTTGAGCGGTGAAAAAGTATTATCCAGTTTTGTCAACAGCCGTTTCATAATTATTTCGCTCCTTTGATCACTCTTTCACGAGGGTAAATATACTTTTTTTTCATCCGCGACGACGATGCGTATTCCCTTTTTTTTCGGCCCGCGCCCACGATGAGGAAATATTTATTTTTATTTGCGAGTGTCTCGTAACACCCGCAAATAATTCGCGCTATCAAATTTGCGAGATCGAGAGAATAATTTTTTTCTTCTCGCTCTAGCGCGGGTATCCCGTCCTTTTATCGAAATATATCTGATAAAACATTTCTGTCTGTGCAAAATCGTCAGATCAAGTCGCATCGGTGCGTAGAACAAAAAAGCAAGGAGAAAAAAAATCGTCCGGTATGTACGCGATAACAAGAATATATAAACACCCTCGGCGTGCGCTTGCTGATATAAAATTCACATTAAAAGAAAAGCGGAGATAAGATCGTCTCGATGCGCGTGTACGCTCGCTCACTCTCTGTAAATTCATACACGCGAGAGTGTACAGCAAAAAATTATTTACAACGCATTCGAAGCGTTTTTTTCTCACTCCTCTTTTTTGTAAAAACTCTTTGGCGAGATATAAACGTCACGCGAATTTTTTCATCCGTCGCCGACGTACATTCTCCTTCCTCCTCCTCCTCCCTCACTTTTTTTCCAGCGGGATCGAGAAATGGAGCAAAAAAGCGCCGCGATGACCGATTGACTTTTTTTCAAATAGAATAAGAATTTGTAACGGCATCAGAGACGAAAATCCCTCGAGGCTCGCGGGTTCAAGGCTAAGTCCGGTCTAGAAATATGTCCAGGTTCCCCAAGGATATTCGGTTAATCAATGTGATAGACGGAGTGTACAGTACGTTCCAAAACTACCCATGGGAAAAAAATAAACAAGATATTATGGTACAACAAATGATTTTTTTGTACGTCTATATACCATAATCTTTTTTATATAGAAAATCGATTCAATGTTCCTTGTCTGAAAAGTGTAAAAGTCGAGAGAGAAGATCTGCAGAAATGAAATGGGAGAAGAAAATGGTAAAAATGTGTCTTGAAAGAGAGTGTACGTCCTGGATGTTTGATAAGACAGAGGATGTAAGCCAAAAAGAGTGGAACGAGGGCTAATGCGAGCTTATGAGCCCCGCCGTAGGATGAGAGCGGGGTAGGCGAGTATACTCTGGGAGATCAAGCGTCGAGATGGCTCGGTAATCGAGTTTTAATCATTAGCGGAGCGCGATGGGAATTTGGGATTTGCCGCATTGCCGGGGCTGCGGTATACACACAAACACGGACGCGATATAATACACGCGACTTTTATCATTGCGAAAATTCGAGGAGGTCAAAAAACAAAGTTCACGTGGAAAAATATAAGCGCTCGCCCAAAGTTGCGAAAGAAATTAAGAAAAATCGAGCCAGAGATCTCAAGTTTTAGTTGGCCACCAGCGTAACCGACGCTCGTCTCGGGAAATTTCGAGCTCTCGGGACAATGCGCCCCCGTTGCACGAGCGGGACCATAAAGAGCCCACTCCGTAACTATAAAAATCGAGCTTCGAAAAATACTCGGGAAAGCTCTTGATAAAAATAATGTCCCTTTCGAGGCCATTATTCTGATAATTTATCCTGGAATTACGGCGCGGGATCAATCGGGGAATAATAATTATATCGTAGCATGAAACAAAAGCGAGAGGAAGAAAAAGCTAGAGAGAGAGCTGGGCATCCAATTTCGGAGTATTCCTGTTTTATCCTATTGTTGTAAACTTTTAACGAATTCCCGGGAAACTTTTCACCGAGGCTCCGGGCTACAATCTTACTTTTTAAAATTCGATTCACTTTTTCTTCCAACTCATTTTTTCTCTTTGCCGCCTGTTTTATCGTGAGCGCGCGCAACAACGGCTATTCTCATCAAGAAAATTCCCGTCCCGAAAGGATCGAGGACTTGATGAAAAATTATCGAAGAGGGAAAAGAGAGTGAAGCTCTGATAAATCGACGAGGACAATCGACGGTGGGCTTTTCAATATTTCATAGGAAAAATTTTCCACAACGCTGGGAAAGTATAAGTGATTTGCATTTTTTTTCCTTTTACTAGAAATTTTTATATCTAAGGCAAACTTCCCAACATATATAGTTGAACATATCCCGAAAGTTATTGATACTCGTGTTATTTTTTTCCAAGATATTATTTTTTCCGATACGCTCCGATACGATGCAGTTACGCTCTGAACTTTAAAAAAAAAGCTTTGGTGCAAAATTGAATACGAGCACCGTATACAATTTAGCAGAATTTTCATTTTATTATCGATTTCTGAAATTTCTGGAGTTGTACAGCTTCATAGACACGAAAAGATTTTTTAACGCGAATGATTATCTCGGATGCGTTGGCTCTTTTCCGTTTTATCGTCGGTAACGAGTGGCTCACACTTTCGTTATTAACGGTA